>PVKS010001704.1:12104-90772 GCA_004027875.1 Aplodontia rufa
AAAAAAAAAAAAAAGAGGTATTGATCTCTCACTTTTTTTTTTATTTTTGAGCAACCTTACAAGATTTTAACAAAATAATATAAAATGTGTATAAATTGTGTATATATTCTGGATATTGCAATTATCCCCAGGAGTGCCCCCCCAATTACTCTCCCTTATCCCTCCCTTCCCTTTCCCATTATAACTCTAAAAAAAGTATTAGATTGTAAAGCATTACATCTTATCTGGATTTGTCACTTTTATGTTCTCATTTTGCCCTTTATGTGAGTTACAACTGATATTATTCCCTCTCTCTTTCTTGCTTTTTTTCACTTGAATAAGTCTAATAATTTTAATCATCAGAGTTAATCACCAGAGTTATTTTGAAGATTCCATCAATTCAATCATATCCATAAAATACAATAAAATAATTTGGAATATGAGGCCTTTATTTTTAAATATAGTTAATTTTACAAATATGCAATCCATACAACACAGCTTCTAGTGAAACGATGATGATATTGACAGCTACTCTGCATGTTCTATTGAGTTTTGTAGAGTTCAAAGACCATGCACTATTGAATGACTTAATTTCCAAACTTCTCTGCCTCATGTAAATGACTGTAAAGGCTTTATTTGTACAGCTTGCCATGAGGTAATTTGTCCTTTTCCTGGGGCCAATGCAAGTGCAAGCTCCAGGACTGCAATTAGACAGCAGAACATGGTTATAAATTGGCCATACGCCCAATATGCTTAGATGAATATAATTCGAAGAATAACAGAACACGTAGAAAGTCCAACAAACACTCTGAAAACTAACAAGTCAAACTCTAGAGATAAAAAGAACAGTAATTCCTCATTTAATATCCACTTCTCAGCACTTCCTCATTTTCCCAGTTCTGTTAAAAGAAAATGCTAATTCATTTAAGATTCCTCCAGTTTTAAATGTTATTTATGGCTCAAAGTAGATCCAAATAAAAATGAGTACCTTACTGTTTTACTTAGGAAATATCTTCTTAGGTCATTTCCCAGCAGTTAAATAATCTAAACTAAATTGAATATATCATAAATATTTAAAAGAAACATTGAATTGGAAAAGTAAACTAAATAAGAATATTTGTAGATGACCAAGATTTATGTGATAATTAGTTTACAAACCACTCATGCATTAAACCTTGTTAGAATATTTATCATATGACATACACTAGCACTGTTCTTATCACTATATAGCTTTATCTACTGTTATTTCAGTTCTCTGAAATTGCAAAACGTGAGCAGATGGGGTTAGAGTACATCTAAATTGTGTTTAAACTTCATGCTCTATAATGCTATTTATTTTATACTTTCATTGGTTTCCCCTATTTACAATGAATTATAAAGTCTTGGAGTTTATATAATACAAATTCAGATTGCCTATTAAATTGTAAATCAGTCACAACCGTAAGAAATCTGAAACAGTAACTCTCTATGGATTCTAGAGTAAATCAGAAAAATAATATTTACTCTATGAATGCTCAATAAATGTCTTATTAATAAAGATATTAATGATAAAGCATGGGTTTTCAAATGATCAATATTAGCACAGGGAAGAATGTCTCATTTTTTCCTTACTTATATTAAATTAAATTCCAATGTAAAATGGGTTCCTTGTTGATTAAAAGTATATCATAAGAATCCATCATGAATTGCAGAAACCATTACTTAGGTAAAATAAAAGCTCGCAAATTTCTTCTGAAAAATTGTGATATATTTGTTGTCATGGACCATAATGTACACAACCATCCTTTATTACCTCAAAATTTAATTAATAAATCAGAACTGATTGTCACCTACTAATGGTGTTTTCTCCTCAAATTTTATTAGGATATATTTCTCTGTGAATCTGATTATGGCCCAAATGTGAAGTTTGGTACTGTAGTCCACACTTTTCAGATACAAATAAGTAATTCCTTAACTAGCAGAATAGTAGTACTCAAATTCTGAAGCTATAGATGGCAAGTAGGAAGACTATACAACAGGGCAAGGTCTATGAACAGAACTTAAGACCAAAGTGTAAAGAGAATATAATCTCTTAGTATTATTCCTGTCAGGTAATTCCTGATCATTGGATAAGGATGTCTATAATTTGTATCATTCTCCCCTAAACTTGTTTAATTCGAGATCTTAGAGCTCTTTGATTTCAAGAAAATGAACTTCTGGTTTAATAATTTGGAAAAATATATTCATTGTATTTTCAGTTTAGTTTCACTCTTACAAAGCAAAAGGACTAAAAGTAGGATTTTGGACGATTTTTGAATATCTAGAGAATACAAGATATTTATCCAGTTGTGATATATAATTAGTCTTTAGATGACAGAAACAAATTTAGTCTTGGAGCTCAGATAATTTAGGTCTCTTATGAAACCCACTTTAGTTTAGCTGTGCGTTGGCTTTTGTTGTTTGGTTTGATTTTATCCTAAAACATGATGGGAAGGAGAAACTTTGCTACTGACAAAGGAACGTTTTAAGGCATAGGTTTAGCAAGTGACAAGTTGTTTAGCTAATGACTTCTTAAAATTATTTTCAATACCTAACTTTGGCAACGGAGGTAAGGTAAAGGACAGATCTGAGAAGAGGAATAAGAAAATGTTTTGTGCGTGGCTTTTCAGTCTCTGGTTGAGCCATTCTTGGTGCTGCTTTCTTTGTCAGTGTTTTATACCTTGGAACTCAACATAATCTTTCAAGGTGTAGGTCATTATCTTAAAATTTACTTGCCATCCTTCTGTGAGCATTTATCTTTTTTATTTTTTTGACTTATAGAAACTAGATTTCACATTTAAATACAACCAGTAAACTTCACAGGGCGTGTGTAATCTCCCAGTAATGTATAAAGTAGAGGTAGAAGACATTTTCACATGGCATATGACACTGAGAATTATTACCAATATGAATATTACAATATTCAATCCATTTGAGTGAAAATTTGAACTTACATTTCCCTTCTCTCAAAAACAATTTCACTTCATATAAGCAACTTGATGTCAAAACATTTGTCAAATTTGCACACTGTTGGACAGTTAATGGTGTTTCTCTTCCCTTTAAACTTGTGCCCCTAAGAAGTAAAACACAGCAATAAACTAGTTATGATATTTTTTTAAAAAGGGAGACTGAACAATTTTCAACTTGATACAATCAAGTGGTGAAATAAAACTTCCTAACATATGTCAATATGTTTTATCTTAGATTGAGTTAGCTTATTTGCTCATATCCCTTGGTAAATTAAATAAACAGTAAATTCTGCTCTTACTTTCCAGCACTACAAAAAACACATTTCAAAGGAAATGAATCAATACAATGAACTTTTAGATAAGGTTAGTTGTTGTGTAGACTATTAGCATTTAGGGCATGAATATATTACTGAAAAACTTAAAACATTCTAAAGGTTTTCATTTGATTTGTACTAGGTCAAAAGCAATATGTTCTAAGTAGCCAGTCATACTAGTAATAATTATGGGAAACTGGTTTAAGCTATAAAAATCACAAATGTAGTTGACTGTATTCTTTTTTAACCCAAACCAAGTTCACTTCATCCTTAGCCAGAATATTAAGTAAGCTAATTGTCTTTTTACAGTAATGATGAATTTTGCATATGTATAATACCCAAGTCACCTCTTTTAATTCACATCATTGCTGTCAAGAGACCAAAGGATTTTTAAAAATGTGATTATAGCGATGCTTATAAAACTCACTAAATTTGGGGCTGGAGCGGTGGCTCAGCGGTTTCAGCGCTTGCCTGGCAAGCACGAGAACCTGGGTTCAAACCCCAGCACCACGTACACAACAAAGTGTTAGAGCAACTAAGGCCATGTGAAAAACTAAATAAAGTTCTTTCTCTCTTTCTCTCTCTCACTGTCCCTCACTCTTAAAAAAAAAAAAAGTCTTTAAAAAAAAACAACTCACTAAATTTGGTGGTCACTAATTATATTCAAGTTTGATGGATAGAAATTGCCAGTTGAAGATTGAAAAGAGGCTATTTTCCAATGTCCTCTCTAATGAGAATAACTTGATTGTTTCTTACTTTGGTTAACAATGTAGCACTCTTTATTACTTTGCCTAAATATGATGCTTTCGATTTTTGTTGTTATTGCAAAAAATTGAATAATGTAAACATGACCCAACTTTTCTTTAATAATTATTGAACTCAGATGCTCTAGAAGCCTTTGTGAGTCTATTAGAAAGGTGATCACCCACTGCTACTCTAATGAGTCCCAGATCTTGGGGCTAGAATCTCTAAATATTAGGAAATGCTGAAAAAGGATGATCTGTCAGAGAAACAAACCACTTTACTTCTCTCTCAGAAAACTAAAAAACCTCAAACATTTCTATTTTTTTCAGATTTTTTCATTTTATTCAGACATTTATTTATTGAACAATCAAAGAAGCTTCTAATGAAATAATATAATATATATATAAATACTGAAAATTAGATTTACCCCCAGCCCCCCCCCCAATTACACACCCTTTCTATTTTAAAATATGTTGCCTGTATCTTTCTGAACAATGAGGTTCTTGAGGCCAGGCAATGTGGAACAGTCCTATAATCCCAGCTACTGGAGAGGCTAAGGAGCAAGAAGGATCATCTCAAGTTCAAGACCAGCTACTGCAACTTAAGGAGACCCTATCTCAAAAAAAAAAAAAAAAGGCTGGGGATATAGCTCAGTGTTAAACCCCCTCTGGGTTCAATTCTCAGCATTAAATGAATAAATAAATATAAAAAATAAAAACAAAAACAAGAACCCGAATGATACTGTCTTTTTCCTATCATTGAATTTAATTTCTGAAAGGGCATCTCTATTAGGAATAGTTTTGTGAAAATCATCGGTAATGCAAATTTCTGGAACTAGAAGTTGAACAAATAAAGGAAATATCATTTCTGAGAGTTGAAGTCAAAATATCTGGCTTTCACTAGTATGATTATTTGAATTTTAAAATGTGTAATTTTTTGAAAACTTAGATTAGTATTGAATATTGAAATTTATTTTACATTTCAATAATAAAGTACTAGAGCAGATTCTAGCTCTATTAGATGGCAGCTGTATAACTATAAGTTTGTGACCTGAGTCATAAAGGATGCTGTAAATACAACAGTTCAAAAAAATAAAAAATTTGGAGAGACTGGCCCCCACTTACTTAGTGCTAGGGAGCTTGAAAGATATTATCACTGATGGAATATACCAGAGACTATTTCAAAGTTTCAAAATTAAGTCATCTCAAATATCATTCATCATATAGATCTTAAAAATTTCTTTTGTTTTGAATGGTCTTGTGCACTACTGTACAAACAACTTATTTTTATCATAGATGTTGAAATAATAACATGAGGTATTTTTAAGCTCAGGTTTTATTTGCTATTTAATAAAAGTAAGAAGGTAAATGTCATCATTCAGCTGGGGTGGCCAACAAGAGGAAGAGAGTGGGCGAGAGCAAAGCAGCCAAACAGGTGTAAAAGGGCCCTGCCAACATGCACTGCCCCGGGCTGGAGGCCACCTGGAAGCTTGAGCCCCAGCTCTTTATTTTACAGAGCACGTATAAAGGTTCATAACCAGTGGATTTCCCAAGCAATTCAATTTTCAGCACAGTCCACTTTCAAAAGCCTGAGAGAAAAAGAACTAGAAATGGTCTTTCATTAAAATTAAAAATAGCAACTAGTAAAATATTAACAAGAACAAATTTATATGAAATGCAAACAGCAATCTTTCAGTTACACAGGAAGCTTTCTGTGAAAAAGGAAGTCAAATATAAAAGGAAAAAAATCATAAAAATCAATAGTAGGTACTCCTTAGAGTCTCTATACTAATCTTCCTTAAATTAACAGAATTTTTTTTCCTTTTCCAAAGTAGAAATTCACAACCTGCAGAGTTAATGTATGCATTGATTTTTTTAAAAGAGAGAGGGGCAGTGAGAGAGAGAGAGAGAGAGAATCAATTTTATTTAGATTTTCGTGTGGCTTTCCTTGCTCAGACACTTTGTTGTGTACGTAGGTAGCGTTGGGTTCCAATTGGTGTCCTCGCACATGCCAGGCAAGCATGACACTGCTGAGCTACTGCTCCAGCCCCTTGCACATGCATTTTACCAACAGACTGAAAATGAAATATCTTAAAAAGAAGTTATTTTCCTTATTTTTAACAATAAATAAACCTTAGAATTTGGGTGTTTTTAAAGTCTTTCTTCTGTCAGGTAGATGACTAGAAAATGTGTAAAGTAAAAAACAATGATTTTTTGTTTGTCTCTTATAAATGAAGTCTTTATTTACATCAGTTCCATTCTCTCCAATCCCATACAATACTTATTTTAACCAGATTTTATAGCTGAATAACCTAAGGTTCAGAGAATTAAGTAAAATATGCAGTATTAGAACAAACATCTGTATCATTAAAATATATATTAATTCCAATATGCATTGCTGTGTTTTACTAAGTAAATATAATTTATGTATAAAACCAGACTACAAATATTTGCAAATCTCTAGTGGTGATATTGAGTAAGTTTTCTTCATCATTGTAAAAGAGATGAAATTAATTTCTTTCTTTCTTTTTTTTTTAAAGAGAGAGGGACAGTGAGAGAAACAGAGAAAGAGAGAAACAACTTTATTTAGTTTTTCACATGGCCTTAGTTGCTCCAACACTTAGTTGTGTACGTGGTGCTGGGGTTTGAACCTGGGTCCTCGTGCTTGCCAGGCAAGCGCCGAAACCTCTGAGCCACCGCTCCAGCCCCGAAATTAATTTCTTGATATTATCTGTGAAGTGTTTCATTTTTTAACTTCATGAAATTTTTGTTATACCTTATCAATCTAATAATTTGTTCAATATATATTATACAATGACCAAAAATGAGTAAAAAATGACCACAAATTAAAAAAACAGGGTTATGTCCACTTTCTAAATAAAAATATTATATATAATATTTTGATATGTTAAAATATCTATAATGTTAAAAATATAGATAAAATATCTATAATATTTTGAAATGTTAATTTTAAAATTCAACAGTATGTCACACGCATTTTTTTTCTGTCTCTTTAAATGAGTTGTAGAATCCTTTGCACAAGCATATCAGAGGGGAATTGTAACAGGTAATGCAGTAAACTGAGACCAGTTCTGGAGAGGTGAGAGGACGAAGCAGACAACAGAGGTCACTACCAGGACCTCTCCAAAGCCCCAGGAAGCTCTGCGGAGTCAGGCTCCCATGGGAATGCTTTAAAATCTCTTCTGTTTTTGATTATGATTATCATCTACATTTGATGATGATTATCCCATTTGGTAGAGTGTCCTATAAATCATTTAAATTAATCCTTATTTGGGTGATTCATAATAACAAATATAACAAAAATAATAATTATCATTATTGATCAGAGAAATAATAGTTATTATTTCTAATGATGATTATTGGTCATCTTCAAGAGGATCTCAAATAATCATTAAAGTTTTACCATGCATTATTATTCTCTTCATTTCTCATACAAAAAAGCTGCAGTATAGAAAGATGTATTAGTTTGCTTGACATTACACATGCAGTAAAAAATGGAGTTGCGATTAGGAACTAAATCATAAATAAAATATTGCTAAATATTTTTGTAGCCAAATTCTATTTAGCTACCTTTTCACATCTTGAGATAAATATTTACAAATGGAAACCTTTGTCAATATATGAGAATACTTATCCCCCACATTCACTTATTACATATATTTATATGACTGTGCATTACTATTACAATAAAATATTTTCCAGTTTCATAAACGAAGATGGTGCATTATGTTGTTTTATGACATAACTGACTTATTTTAACAGATTAATAAAAGTCAAATAAGTGAAAGTATGCAATGTAAAAGAATGTATGTTGACTTGCACAATGCGTGATATCATTAAACTTTGTAAAATTATTTGTGGAAACTGATGTTAGAAGAAACAATATAACTCAACTGGATCATGTGTCCTGTAAATGTCAATTCTATAACTTGCATCCATGGCTCTTCATCTATGATTCTTATGCTCTGAAACATTAAGATGTCTAAATTCGTTGAGAGACAGGGAGAGTGTGAGAATAGAGAAAGAATCAATTTTTATTTATTTTTCTATCTGTCTACTGTTTCTCCAACACTTAGTTGCATACGTGGGGCTGGAGTTTAAACCCAGATCCTAGAGCATGCCAGGCAAGCGCTCCAAGTGCTGAGACACCATTCCAGCCCCACTTTCTGAATTTTTGATGACTGATAAAACTGAGCATTTTGCTGTGTTTATTATCCAATTATATTTTAAATCATGATTTTTCTAATTTGATCATGTTCAAGTTCTTACCGATTACCAATACTGCTTATATATGAAAGTTAAGTTGAAGGATGTGTGACAATTGTATTTCTATTTTTTCTTTTGAATTTAAAGTACTTCATGGTGTTTTTCAGAGTGTAATCATTTTAGATATTTGCATTATCAAGCCAAGCTCTCCACTTTTCCCAATGGTGTATCTTTATTGTTATTATAAGATTATAGGAACATGCCCTATAGTGGTTTTATGATTTAGACATTTATTTTGACTTCTTATCCTAAAACATATTTTGACACAGCATGAAGTAATAATTTAAAAAGTAAATAGCTTCCTCTTCCTTATACATTTATAAGGAATATCATTTCTTCTTTTTTCATTTGTAATTTTGCCTCTTCTAGCACCACCAAAATTTTATTTGCTATATTTTAAAAATATACTATATTATGGAAAATTATACCTAATTAATAATTTGTCTTTTGGCTGGAGCAGTGGCTCAGTGGTTTCGGTGTTTGCCTCGCATATGCAGGGACACTGGTTCAAACCCCAGCACCATATACACAACGAAGTGTCTGAGCAATGAAGGCCACATGGACAACTAAACAAAAATTTGACTCTCGGGGCTAGAGTGGTGGCTCAGCACATATGGCGCATGCCCAGCGTGCATGAGTAAGTGAGTTCAGACCCCACCACCACATACACAACGAAGTGTCAGAGCAACAAAAGCCACATGAAAACCTAAATACAATTGTTTTTCTCATTTTCTATCTCTCTCTCACTGTCCCTCTTTAAAAAAAATTGACTCTCTCTTTCTCTCTCTCCCTCTCTCATCTCCCTTCAACACTCATAAAACTACAGAACAAAATTCATGAAAAACTTAGTAGGCTCCATATCTGAATAGCAATTAAGTATACATGGGATGAAGCAAACAAAGTTACCAACAAGTAGAAGCAATGTAGGAGATAATGAAACAGCACATGGTAATATTACAATGTTGCAATTTTGAAAAAAAGATTTATAGATCTGGAAAAATGGCAATCCATGATTTCAAGATTTACAATAAAGTTATAATAGTCAATACGGTGGTATTGATATGGGAATAAATAGATGATTGCAGCAGAGTACAGAACTCATGCCCATAAATAATTGGTAATTTTTTTAAATATTTTATTTTATTATGGTAAGAACACGTAGCATGAGACCTACCTGTTTAATTATTTTTAAGAGCAAAAGATAGTGAAAGAGAGAGAGAGAGAGAATCAATTTTTGTTGAGTTTTTCACAAGGCTTTCATTGCTCTGACACAGTTGTGTACGTGGGTGCTGGGGTTTGAACCCCTGTACCCGTGCATGCCAGGCAAGCGCCATAACTGCTGAGCCACTGATCCAGCCCCTACCTGTTTAATTTTTAACTGCATAATACATTATTGTTGAGTATAGGCACTGTGTTGTACAGAAGATCTCTACAGTTTATTTTCCTCGCTTAACTGGAACTTCATGCCCAATGATATATAACTCATTTCCTCTTTCCCTACAGTCTCTGGAAACTATCATTTTATTTTTTCATTCTATGAATTTATGCTTTTATGCTTCATGTAAGTGGAATTATGAAATATTTCTTTTTCTGTTACTGTCCTCGTTCACTTAGTACAGTATCCTCAAGGTTCACCCACGCTGTCTCATACTGCTTAATCTCCTTCTCTATGAGTCTGAACAGCATTCCATTTCATCTTTAATTCACATTTCCTTTCTACATTCATCTCTTGATGGATGGTTAGGTTGTTTCTAGATTTTGGCTGTTGTTAAAATTTCCTCCATAAACATGGCAGTGCTAACCTGTCTTTGGGATTCTGTCTTCAATTCCAGAATTCAGAGCACATTGCCAATGTGTTTTTAATTTTTGAGAGCATTTCCTACTGTTTTCCACAACAGCTGCGTAAGTTCACATTCTCAATAACTGTGCAAGGTTTCCAATACCTCCACATCCTCTCTCGGATTTGTCTTCGTCTTTTTCTTCTTCTTTTATTTTTTTAAAATAATAGCCATTGTACTAGGTGTGAAATGACATGTACAAAGTGAAAAGGTGAATCACAGAGAGAGAGAAAACATTTGCAAACCATATATCTAATAAGGGTTTATGTTCTAAAATACGTTAATGGTAGAGATTACCATGGCTTCAAACATTTGTCAATATGTACTGAGATGTACATACTTACAATGGGTCCATTTTATTGTAGATAAATTATACTTTGATACTTCTTAAAAATAAATTAGGCAAATTTCACTTTTTGCTTATGCCAAGTAGAAATGCACATAATAAAGAAATTATTTGTTTCTTGAAAGTATGAAATAATCTCTGTAAAAAAAATGGATTTAGCCAAGACTGTTCTATTTTATATTATTTAATTTTCTCTACTACCTATCATTTACACCTTTATATTTTATGAAATTGTGTTATCTAAACAACCATCTATTTATGATTTCCTGCTTGTTTTACATAATTAACAAAAAACTTCTAATCTCTTAAAAATCTGCTTTCTCACCTATGAATATTTTGCTCTACACTGCACATTTGCAACACTGCGTAAACTTGATTTTCAAACTATTTTTATGGAATAGACTGTCAAAGAAAGAGTTCAGAACAAAGTTAAGAGTACAGGGTCTTGATTCAGTTAACCTGAGTCTTGATATCTCACTTTCTGCTTCCTCTACCTCAGGAATGCTCCTTCTCCTCCTTTTACTTTTCTCTCTTCCTCCTCCTCCCATCCCCTTTCTTCCCCTTCCTTAACTTCCCCTCCTCCTTTTTCTCCTCCTCTTCCTCCTGATCTTTCTCTGTCTCTCTTTTTTTAACTAATTAAGAAAACCAATGGGACATCTTTAGCTCATCTGAGCATGCTCACAAAAATTCCGTAATATTTCCATCTTTCTTTACCTTCTCCTCCTTCTTTTAATGCTCAGTATGACAGGCACATAACCAACCCACAGTAAGGGTTTTGTCAATGAGGACATAAAACAGGCCTGTGGTCCCCATTGGCTATGCATCTCCACATTACTTCATTATATGATCTAAAATATTAATAAACAGATTAGCAAATATCTTCCTCAAAATGATGATAAATATCACTGAAGACAGATACTTTCTCTATTTTTCTTTAAGGCAACAATCTTGATTAGTTAATACCATCAGTTTGTTATTACTAGCCTCTATAACATAAAATGCTAGCTATATTTTTTAAGACTTCTGCACAATGCCTTTTGTGATTCTATCACAGTTATAATCAAGTTTGTTTCACTTTTTTCTTTTAGGAAAATCACTCAACTTCATATATTTTTAAAAAATGGAGTTTAAATGTGTGTTGTGAATATCCATAATTACTGAATATTTAAATAATAGATATCATTCCTTCCCCAATTTCTCCAAAACATTTAAAAGGATAGAACACATCCCAATTCTTTTTGAGGCCAGTGTTATCCCAGTACCAAAGTCCAAGCAGTCTACGTGAAAAGAAAATCCCAGGCCAATATCCCAATGCAAAGATCCAAAATAAAATACTAGGACACTAAATTCAAAAGCGTATTAAAAAGTTCACTCACCACGATCAATTGAGATTTATCCTTGAGATGCAAGGATGCTTCAACTTATGCAAATTAATAAACAAGATATATCACATTAACAGGATGAAGGACAGAACTCATCTGGTCATCTCATTAGATTAAAAAAAAAAGCTTTTCACAAAATTTCAACATCCTTTCATGGTAATAATTCAACAAATTAGCTATGCAAACATTATGTCCTAACCCAATAAAGGCTCTTTATGAGAACCACACACTTAACGTATGCTCCATGTTGAAAAGTAGGAAACTTCCACTACAATCAGGAAAAGACAAGGGTGCTCACTCTCCCCACCTCTATTCACAATAGTACTAAAGTCCTTGGAAGAGCAATTAGGTAAATAAAGAAGTGAACAGCATCTAGAAGGATTAGGAAGAAATGGAATTGTCACTGTTTAGTGACGGCAAGATCTTATATAGAAAAAAATATGAAAGACTGTACCAAAAACACTATTTGAAGTAATAAATGAATATGATACAGTTATGGAATACAGAATCAGTGTCCAAAATCCAGCACTGTTTCTGTACACTAACAATAAACCATTCAAAAAAGAAATCAGGAAAATTTTATTGATAATAACTATAAAATTGCTTAGGAAGAAATTTAGCCAAGGAAGTGAAATATCTTTATAACAAAAATATAAAACATTAATGAAATCTCAATTTTTTTAAAAAATGAAGAAATAATGCAATAAAATCATAGCAAAATAGAAGTCAACTCTGTCCTTTGAGGCATCTTTTTCTTTCAAAAGACTACTAGCAGACAGGTAACGTCAGACAGGTAACATCCCATTCGTAATATTATAAAGGAACACTAGCCTAAGTAGCTGACTTGTGTCTTATTTCATATATGACAAAAGTATAATTATCTTATTCTATCAAGCAGTTAACTTAGTAGAAAAATAAGGTAAGTGAGGCTGGAGCTTTGCCTGAGCAGTGGATGCAGGTTCATACCCCAGCACAGAACGGTGCGTAAGAGCAAAGAAAACCACATGAAAAACTAAATAAAATTTATTCTCTCTCTTAAAAAAAATAAAGATCAGAATGAGAGTAAAAAAACCCAATTGATTTAAAGGTAATAAAAGATTACAGTTCTGAAATATTGTTTCTTTAAGGATGTCCTTATATTGGTTTCCTCCTGAGACGAATATTTCCTCATAGTGCTAAGTATTAAATATCGTACAGACATCTGTTAGTTTTAGGCAGAAGACCAAAATTAAATATTGACAATTCAACTTTAAACTAATGTAGAACATAATTCCTTCAAAAATTTGGTAAGGAGTTTTTAATGGATTGTAGCTATTCTCCATTCTTTTCTCTACTTCATTGATTTCAAAATTAGGAAGTGAGAAATTATATACTTTGTCATCCAACATATCAGATGTTTGCAAAGTATATGAGATATTCCATATCTGAGATCTAGCTCAACTTCTAAATGCAACTGATGATTTAAGAAGTGGTATTAAAAGATGTGTAATCTTTCTTAAGATGACATTCCACCTACTGTATTTGTGTGTGATTTGAACTTCAAAAGGCAAAGTGTAATGCTATTTTTAGAAGTTATATACATTGATATTCTAACCTCTTATTCCCTAACATTTTTCAAAAACTTTTTCTTAGGAAATTTATATTGAAATATAATGAATTGATATAATGTCAAGACACCTTTTCTATATAAACAAAATATATTTTAGTGATTGTCTTATTTAGATTATATTAAACTTATTTTTATTATTAATAATGCCTACAAATTGGCAAGTTTTTCCTGGTGACTTTCTTACCTGGATGTGTTTAAAATATATATCTCCATATTTGTGAAATAGTTTAGTAACTCTTTTAAGGGCCAAAACAATGTGCTAAGTGACTAGCTCAATACACACATTTTTCTCAAAAATTTCATTACTTTTGCAAAGTTAAATGTGTATATATGAAAGATGAATTCTTGCCATTATTCATTTACAAGATTAAAATACTGCTCATGGCATATAATAAATCTATAATTATATAATTTACAGAAGTAAAATGATTACATGCCATTTTTTGTTTATATGTTAGACATTTTGTAAATCAAAATCACTTACTATAAGCAAGACCTTATTCCAATTTGTGGATCTTCAGAAATGAAAGTTAAGGTTCCTTTTCAAATTTGCAGTGATTATTCTCATATATCAAGTGCAGTTTGGACAGTCAACATATAAAATACTTTAATTAATTATTTTATTTTTGAGGATAAATAATTTATTTAAAAATTATTAATGTAGGATGATATACACCACTTTTTTTCCAAAATATTTTGTGTTGCATATGAAACTAAGAATTAAGAAGTCTATTTTAATTCACAGAATAAATATAACCAGTAAAAATATTTCAAGAAAGAAGGTCCCTGTTATTTTTTATATGTAGCTTTTTGTTATATTAGCCTTCTTATTTATCATATCTGATTCTATCTCTTTGATCTCGTAATTCAAGTTACTATGTAGAATCATGTCCTAAGTCCTAAGTCCTAAGTCACCACTTTTGTGCTGCTGTTGATGATATATTTCTATACGGTACAGGTCCATTGACACATTATGTGCATATTGTTTTATTCAATTGCTTTTTAAATCAATTAAAGGAAGCAAGTGGAAATATGCACTTATACTGACTTTTATAATAATATATGTACCTTTACTGCTGCTATTTATTTTTTCATGGATTCACAATATTGTCTGAGAGTTGCAGGTGTAACTGAGTGGTGGAGCTCTTGAACCTAGGTCTCATCCCCAACTCCAAAAAAACAAATTAAAAAATAAAAAAGGAAGACATACAAAACAAATAAAACACTAGGATCACTTACCTTCGTTGAAGAAGTCTCTTTAGTACCTTTCATTAGTGGATTAGCTGGCCGCATATTCAGTTTTCGTATATCTGGGTAAGTATCCTTCACCCTCATTTTTGTAAGATGATATTGCTTCAGATACTAGTCTTGTTTATTTTTTTCTTTGTTTGTTTGTCTTTGTTTTTGTTTTTTTGGAGAGAGAGAGAGAGAGAGAGAAAGAGAGAGAATCAATTTTATTTTTTTTTCATCTGGCCTTTGTGCTACACTTTGTTGTGAATGTGGTGCTAGGGTTTGAACCCAGGTACTCACGCATGCCAGGGAAGTGCTCCAACTGCTGAGCCAAACTTCCAGTACTGTTGCTTTTTTCTTTGAAAACTGTGAAAATATTAAACCACCACTTTCTAACATTCATTTGTTATGATGAGACATTAACTTTATATTCTGGGGGTTTTTCTTGTGAGGAGTCATTTTCATATATTGTTTTCAAGATTTTTCTCCATCTTTTGCTTTGAGATTTTTTATGATGATGTTTCTGTTAGTTGTCCTCTGCATTTGTGTTAGAGTTCTTAGAACTTCCTTGGTCTGTGATTATTTTACAATAAATTTTGGAAGTGTTTTGTCATCATTCCTTTGCTTTCCTTCTTTTGTTATTTTCTCTTCCTTCCTTCCTCCATTTATTTATTTATCTATTTATTTCTTACTGGGGATTTACCCCAGGGTTGCTCTACAGCTGACCTCCATTCCCAGCCTTTTTGTAGTTTATTTTGAGCCAGGGCTTGACCTTGACATACTCTGGCTGCAGCCGCTGGGGTAACAGGTGTTCCGCTGGCCACAGCCATCATTTCTTTGAATATTGTTTTCTGTTACATCCTTGCCATTTCTTCTGCCAGGGCCATTATGCAAATGCCCATGTGCTTAAGGATGTCCCACATATCTCTGAGGCTCTGTTAATTCTTCTTTATTATTTTCCTCTTCCTTCTTCAGCTCTGATATCAATTATTGATTTTCAAGTTCAGTAATTCTTATTTCTGATAATTCAAATCAATTATTGAGCCCATGCTGTACATTTTTTAGGTACCATTCTTGTCAGTTTTTAGAATTTCCACTCATTTCTTTTAAAAAATATTTGTCATTATTGACTCTCCTTGTTCAAGGAAACATCATCAACATACTTTCCTTTATATTTAATCTTGTTTTCCTTTCTTTCTTAAATATGTTTATAATATCTTGTTTGAAGTCTTTTTTGCTAAGTGCAACATCTGGTTGCTTTTACAATTTCTGTTATGTTTCCTTTTTCCGTATATGAATCATGTTTTCAGGGAGTTTTGTGAGTCAGACTTTCTTATTTCTTTGGATGTCACTTAGAGACCTTTTAAAAACGAAACTTTATAGATAATATACTGTAGCAACTCTGAGTACTGTGCCTGTGTGTTTCCCCCTTGTTATTTTTATTTTGTTATTTATTTGTTGAGAGTTTGGATATATTGTTCTAATGAAGCCTTTTATTTTCCTCAGTAGTAAGCATTTGCTGTCTCTCCTAAAGTGGACCAAAACTCATCCTCGGATGACAATTGCTTTCACATAGTGGTCTTTGGTTCCTGAGCAGACTACATATTATGGTTGATATTCAATAATTATTGCTGGTTGCTCCATTTTCCACAATAATGCCCTGGGGCATACACTATTTTGTAGACTAATACAAGTTCAATTTTCTTTGAAGAAATAGTTATAAAGATTAGTAACTAAGGTTTGACTTGGCCTCAGAAAGACTTCACCTTCTGTCTTGTTTTCTGTATTCTCCAGTAAATGAGCCAGCCCACAATTTAGATTTTTATCTTGAAGGAAGCCAAGAATCTCCTGCCAGTTTCCTTTCTCCACATTCTTCACTGTTTTGAGAGCACACTTAGGCTCCAATTTCTCCACATCCTATTGCAAATGTAGTTGGTTATTTTAGGAAAAGATCAGAACTTGGTATTATGACTTTTTTTCTCTTCCTACCTCCTATCTCCCCAACAAACTGTCCCAGAAAAATATTTTGACGGATGTCTCTGGAGCTGGGTGTAGGACAATTGCACATTCCTCCCTCAGTGAGTGACAGCTCTGCTTTAGGAACTGAGTGGTGGGTGGACGGAGTTCACAGTAACACTAGGTCACCTCAACGTGCTTGCCTTGCATAAAATCACTGTCTTTTGTGCCTGGGAAGTGGTGGTAGCACCCCCTTATTCTCAGTGTTATCACACTCTAGATACAGCCTCCTGCGATCAGTTGGAGCTACACAGAAAAATGGAGGCCCCACTTATTTCCCAGAACTGGCACTCAGCTATAATTAGGGCAGAATCTAAATACTGAACATCTGATTCTTCAGGGCAGTTAAGTCACCAAGTGGAAGGTGGGAGGAGAGGAACAGTGTATGGGTTGCACCAGACTGTGGTGGAGTTTCTCCCTGGGAAGGGGGAGGGAGGAAGAATTATTGATTTGAATACGACAGACTCGCCCTGCTAATTGAGAATGTTGGTAGATTCCTTGAATAGAGATGCTTTCATTGGCTGCGTTTCCTTAGCATTATTCCTTCAACGTTTAAGTGCTTGTGTTTCTTGGTCTCTGGGAACATTGTCAGCAATTTCACCAAAAAAGGAGTCCAAAAATCTCTTTATACTGCCATACCAAAGTCTGTGCTTTAATAGATGAATTTCCTTTTCTTTCTTATGCTTTTTCTTTTTTTAAATATCATTACTTTTTTGAATAATTGCCTCAAATCTCTATCTTGGCCTTTTAAAAAATATCATATGAATTATTTTTCATTACTCATACAGACTTCATCATTAATTCCATCTTCTTTAGTTATTTGGAAAATACACAAAATGATTATATTGATTAATAAAATGAAATTATTTTATAAGCTCTAACAAATAAATGTCAGCATTATCACTAAGAAATAAATGGTTAAATGCAGTAATATCCTTGTTTTAGAGATTCATAGAAGCAAATATGTTTCTAATAAATGTTTAATGGTCTTCATTAAGCTCTTTTAGCACATTAAAATCATCTAATATTGCTACAATAATTAGTCTTCTAAACAGCAGAGTGAGCACAAGTAGGATTGATCACTTGCCCAGATTTAACAATACAGCCCCAACATTTTGATAACTCTCACTAATAACAAAAGCCATAATCATACACCCTCTTGTATAGAGAACAATAATGTCAACAGAATATCAATTTTTGAATAGTCTTATTATTCAGACACATCATGTCAAGTCATAGATGAAATATTTCAGCCCAAGTACACATAGACAATCAACACACTACCAAAAATATTTTTCTATAGTTAACCTAGCATGAAAAGCACAGAAATAAAATAACCATCTGAGCTGGTGTTAGCGCTACCGTCACTGGATGATTATGGGCTTATGAAAGACAGACATATTCTGACCATTTCAATCATAGGAGATATGGTCAAATGGCTTTTAGAAGGGCTAGAAATGGAATTTTGAACCTACTATTCTATTTTTACCAAAGTGTAGGACAACAAAGCCATTTACGATTCATCTCTGGAGTTTCAAGATTACTTTATGGGCATTTAAGTTGCAAATAGGCTATTATCATGGAACTTAACTGAGGTGATTTTTGCAAAAAAAAAAAAAAAAGGTTGGAAATTTCTTGTAGGAAAAAGAGATAAAATTGCAATCAAAATGAATTCCCTGATATTAGCTACCTATTTCCTGAAGCAAAATGAATTTAAAAATCTCTCTTTGCTTAAACTGAACCAATGCCAATTAGTCCCAGTAGTAATAATGTAAATTTATGTCAGCTCCAAAGCTGAAGTAATTTAGAAGAAAACATCAAAAGTCCAATGAATGCTGATAATATTCCTTCACTAATGATTTAGATGTGCACTGATGACTCTCAAGGAAATGGTGCAGAGCAGTTTTCTGAATCTACAATATATCATACAGAATATTCTTCAATATATTGCCCAACCTGAATTTCTGCAGGGTTTCTTTCTGAATCTTGGCACTTGTTTGTATATTAAAATTTTATTCATCTGATAAACCTCAGCTTTCTTTCTCAGAGATTTTGAGTCCTTTTTAGAAACATTTTTGTTATTTATAGCCTTCTATCTTATAACCTTTAAAATGTGGAATAATGGTCTTGAAAAATTCTTCTTTCTCATGGCTTAAAGGAGTAGAATTTTACCCCCTATCCTGTACAAATTAGCTATCTCTTTGATACTTAGGCAATGATTTTTTAAATGTGCAATTTAAAATTTCAAACCATATTACCATTTTCCTCCCAGAAGCTTCCCTGTCAGTGACTTAGTAAAACTATCATTAATCACAAGATAAGCTACAGTCATGTGGTGATTGTAATTTGGTCCCACGGAACCAAAGACAAATGATACAGAATACTATTAGCAATGATAGCTTTAATGTAGACATTTATCATAGACTCAGGTTCAATTGATGTGGCTTTGGGATAAAAACAGGGGGAAATTGCCTGGCTGTTGAAAATTCTATTATTATTAAATCACAATTTTGGCAAAAATGTGTAAAATCAGAGTGGTACATTTTGTGTTTCCAATATTTTTACTCTTAAAAGGCAAAAATGAAGGGATTTTTGCAGAATCCAGATATATTATAATTAGGATAGTGAATGTTGATTCATTGTTATCTATTTGTTAACAATAGAATCTGGGGATTTTGGCAAGCTGTCTCTATAAGAGCCACAAATATACTCTAGCTCTTCAGCAAAGATAGAATGTTAACGGGGGCCAAAGAAGAGGAACTCTCTTTCTCTCTCTCTCTCTCTCTCTCTCTCCCTCACACACACACACACACACACACACACACACATACACACACACATGCACACACATGGATACACACTCATGCACATAGAATTTTCATCAGGGACATATTTTATTGGTCATCAAAGAATAACATTCTTAAGAAGATGTACTTGTTATTAGTTTAAGTACTCTTCTGTGGTAAAATTTTAAAAATTATTTAAGTTTACAATGATATATAAAATAATTAGTAAATCATTCACCAATTCACAAACTGGATATAGCACTAAAACTGTGAATGTGTTTCATGTGTATGAAATAATTTTGACTGTGGTTTACAGAGATTTGCCAAAGAAAGAGAGACAAACTTTAATGATTAGATTGAAGAAAAAAATTCAAGTCCATTACCCCAGGACTACGTTGAAACACAATGGCTTGTGTACTTTCTACATATTTATTTTTAAAATAATTCTTTCATCTGGCTCTACTGATGTAACTAACTCCACCCACCTCTGTCTCCATATATTTATTTATTTTCTTTCTAGCATTAATTAATTGAGTTATTCTATGATATCCTGTAGTCCCAGGGATTGCTTGTAATCTTATAGCCCACATGAAGTAGATCTATGGTTAAAATATAAAAGATAATCCTGAAATATCAACGGAGTCAGGTTTGAGATCTTGCCCACCAAAACGTCCAGTCACCAAGATTGGAATTAGCAAGAAGAATGAAAACGACACCAACAATTCATTCCCTTGCATATTACACAGAATATGTACATTTTTGTGATTCAGAAACTTTTTCAAACTTTCAGTGACATTGATGCTGCATATCTATATAGATATATTTGTATATTTTTTTCAAAGAGAGAAGGACAGTGAGAGAGAGAGAGAGAGAGAGAAAATCAATTTTTATTGAGTTTTTCACATGGCCTTCGATGCTCAGACACTTAGTTGTGTACGCGGGTGCTGGGGTTTGAACTCATGTACTTCCGCATGCCGGGCAATGTGTCATTGCTGAACGACTGCTCCAGTCCCTATATCTATATTTATAATTTTAAAAATTTTCTATGAATATATTTGCATTGTATCTAATTTTATTTTATCTAGATATTTTTCCTTTTGATTCTTTTGGTAGAGAAAATAGTCTTTATTTCTTGAGTGGCCTGAAGAATAAATACTGCATGTACTTCAATACATATCTTAGAATTTGCTCTAAGGTCAAATTCTCAACATCATGGAGAGGTTGTTCCATATAACTAGAGTATGAAAAACACGAGTCATTTATAAATTGCTGAAAATCCCAATGGCAGAAAGAATTGGAAACAGAAGGTACCTAATATAGAATTCCCTTAAAGAATTTGGCTGCTATAGTAGCATAAAAGATTAGCTCTTCCCAGCCAGAAAGTTCTTATGATAAGAACACCAGCTTAGAGTCTGACTGCAGACTGATTATAAACAGGCTAAGTTTCCTATTTTTTGAATTTGGACAAAATACTTTGTACAACTCATAGTGCTGGACACTGTATTAGATACTAGGGCTACTATCATGGAGTGGTAAAGATAAGATGTCCTAAACAACTGGAATTTAGTCCTCATAGTTCTGGAGGCTGCAATCTCAAGTTCAATGTGTTGGCAGGACTAGTTTCTTCTGAGGACTCCCTCCTTGGGTCATATGTCTGCACCTTCTGTGTCCTCACATGGACTTTCCTCTGCCTAATCAGATGGAGACACATAGATGTGTATACACTTGTGTCTTTCTGTGTGCCCAGATTTCCTTTTCTTATAAAGATACTAGAACAACTGGATTAAATTTCCACTATTGGCCTTATATTCATGTATTTTACATTTCAGTGTGGATTGGCAGAGATTTGTCAGTGAAAGATGCAATACTCATACCCACCTCTGCACCTCTAAGCAACATCAGTCATAGTTTTAAATTAGAATGTTTGGTGATGATCTTAGGGGCAAAGAAAAGTATAGCAGCATATTTATGTATTTCATATGAATGATTTTTAACCTTGCTTTGTAATCTAAGAATAAGAACTAATGCAAATAGAGTTTCATCCAGAATCATCTTCCCTTAGAGTATTGAACATCATGAAGTTCCCTGAACTTACTTTTAATGTAAATATTAAAACCATATATAGTCACTTATCTCAGTCTCTGATTATATGGAATGTATGCATTTCTCCTTTATTATTGTTGTTTAAATTTGTTCCCAAAAGTTCATATTTTGAAAACTTAAATTACTATGAAAAGTGTTAGAAAGTGGTGCCCAGTAAGAGGTCAGTAGGTCATGTGGATCTTACCTTCATGAGTGGATTAATGTCATTATCAAGGGAGTAGGTGAGCTATGAAGAGAGAGAGCTCAGCCCTCTCCTGATGGCTTGCTCCCATGTTCTCTAGCCTTTCCATCCTCCGCTAAGGGAAAATGCAGCACCAGTACCCTTCCCAGAAGCTGGCACCTTGAATTTGGACTTATTAGCCTCCAGAACTATAAGCTCCTGTTCTTTATAAACTACCCAGGAGGTGGTATTCTCTCATAACATTATAAAATGGACTAAAACATTTATAAAGATTGCTCTATAAGACATGAAATTTTTAGTTGACAAGGTTTTCTTTTTAAAATTTGAATAGATTTTTCCCACTGCATCTTGTCCTCTAGGAATTCAGATGAGTCAGCTATTGATCTTACAGAGATGCTTGTTTGGGTCATGTCTATGTTCTCTTGATGCCATCAAACACTTTTAGTCATCTTTGACTTTCATTCCATTGTTTTTTTAGCTTCTGGAATGTCGATTACATGCTTCCAGCAAATTTGGGAATATTTCAGCCATTATTTCTTTAAATTATTTTATTCTGATTTTCTACTGATTTTTTCCCTTTATACGTACGTGGGCATGCTTGATTTCTTTGTTAGTATATTTTGTAGTACTCTAACAGAATACTTAAGACTAGGCAATTTTCAACATCAGCATTAGCATCATCTAATGTAAGTGTTTATGTTGTGTTATAACTTAGTAGAAGTCATCACTTGGTGGAAGGGCAAAAAGAGGGAAAAAAGGAGGTCAAACCTGCCTTTATATAATGAAACCACTCCCTAGATAACAGTGCTAATGTGTTAATGAAAGGATAATCGTCATGTCTGACAACCGTTTAAACGTTCTGCCTTTTTTTTTTGTTTGTTTGTTTTTTAGGGCTGAGGACCTGAGGACCAAACTCGGGGCCTTGTGAATGCTAGGCAAGTGCTCTGCCACTGAGCTAAATCCCCAAACGCCAAGGTTATGCTTCTTAATACTATTACAATGTCAATCAAATATCAACATGGCTTGGGTATGGAACAAACATTCAAACCATACAGTGTCCCAAACATCTGTGAAGTTCTCTTGTTTTTCAAAAATTCTATTTTTCTGTTCTGTTATTTATCTTTCTGGATAATTTCTATCAAGTTTGATAATTATCTGTCTTCCAGTTCAAATCTATTCTTAATTCACTATAGTAAGTTCATTTTTCTCTAGTAGTGCCTATAGCTATTATGCTGTTCAGCCCCCAAATTTATTTTTGATCCTTCATTATCATTATAGTATTAATAATAAAGTATCTATTTCTGTCTTTTTGTCTCTCTTTTACTCTCCCTCAGTACATCTGTCTTTGTGGTTCTAGGAGTTGAATCCAGGGCCTTGAACATACTAAGCAAGTGCTCTACCACTGTGCTACATCTCTGTGTGTGTGTGCATGTGTGTGTAAGTATATATTTTCTTTATTAGTCACAGTTATCCATTATTTTATTTTGTTTTAATTTTTAATACATGGGATTGAACCCCATGGTACTTAATCATTAAACCACATCCATAGGCTCTTTTATTTTTATTTTTTAATTTCATGCCAAAGTATTGCTAAGCTGCTAAGGTACTCATTAAATTGCCGAGGCTTTGAAATTACAATTCTCCTACCTCAACCTCTCAAGTCACTGGGATTACAGGTATGTGCCACTTTGACTGGCAATATGATTTAATTATTTAAAGACTGTTTTACTTTTCTGAGCGTCTTGAGAAGAATGAGATCCCGCCACACTTTATGGATATGGAATCCACATTAAATATAAAATCACTTATGGTTTAAAATTAAAGGCAGAGAGAAAGAGATCATGCTAACATCAATTAAAAGAAATCTGAGTAATTATATCAATATCATAAAAGATAGAGCACAAAAAATCATCATGGATAATCTGGGGTGTTACATATTAGTAAAAGGGTCTACTCACTCAGAATATATAATAATCCTGAACATGTGTACACATAAATCAGGACATAAAATGCATCATGTAAACACAGAAGTACATGGAAAAAAGAATGAATCTACTATAATATGTGGAAATTCAGCACACCTCAGTAAGTGACTGATAAATCAAAGAAGTAGAAAACTGATAAAGTTATATTAAACAGCAGAAATCAATCTATTTTATTTGATTGGCATTTACAAAATATTCAGTTGATTAATTGCACTGTATACATTCTTCTCAAACTTTCTTCGAATACTCATCAGTTTATACCACATTTCAGGCCATAAAATACACCTTAGGAAATTTAAAATTTGAACTCTTTAAAGTATGTTGTTAGATCACAGGAGATTAAAATAAGAATTAATCAAATTAAAAAAAGAACAATAAAACCCCTCTTTTTGGAAATATAATTCTAGGTAGTACATGGGTCAAAATGAAATTTCAAAAGAATTTAAAACAAACTAAAAAAATGAAAACACATATTACTAACTGTTGTGAGACGCAGTAAAAGCTGTGCTTTGAGGGAAATTTATAGCATTTGGTGAATAAGTTAGGAAAAAAGAGAGCTTTAAAATCAATGGCTGAGTTTCCATCCAAGAACACAGAAGAAAAAGAACAAAGTCTACAACCAGTGAAAAATATTCAAAGGAACATTAGAACTGAAATCAACAAAATCAAAGCAAGAAAACAACAGAGAAAAATCAGTAAAACTGCCAGACTTGGTGGTGCATGCCTGTAATCCCAGAGAATCTGGAGGCCAAGACAGAAGGATCTCAAGTTCAAAGTCAACTTCAGAATTTAGTGAGGCCATCAGGAAATTTACTAAGCCCCTATCTCTAAATAAATATATAATAAAGGCTGGGGATGCAGCTTGGTGGTAAAGCATCACTTGATTTAATCTGCAGTAGTTAGGCTAACAAGCAAAAAGAGAAGATATCACCATTAACATCAGAAATGAAAGAGAGTGGCCTGAAACAGTAGCTCAGTGGTTACAACAATTGCCTGGTAACCCAGTTTCAAATCCCAACACCACATGCACAACTGTCAGGAAAACAAAGCCCAGATGAAAAGATAAATTTGATTCTCTTTTCCTCTCTCTCTTAAAGAAAGAAAAAAAGAGAGAGAAATGAAAAAGAGGCCATCTCAACTGATTTTATTTTATGTTTTATTATATAACAAAATGAGATTTATTTCATGGCAATGTGGCTCAATGTTTCAAAAGACAATGAACTGAATCCAATATACTGGACAAACAAGGAATATTTCATGATCACTTCACATGACTCACACAGAGCATTTTACAAAATCCAAAATTTATTTAATATAAAAATGTTCAGCAACTTAGTCATAAAATAGAATTTCCAGGAGCTGGAGCAGTGACTCCGAGGTTACGACACAGGCCCAGCATGCGCAAATACACAGGTTCAAACCCCAGCACCCATGTACAAAACTGTGAGCAAAGAAAGTCTTGTGAAAAACTCAATAAAAGTTTATTCTCTTTGTCTCTCTTTCTCTCTCTCTCTCTGTTCTTCTCTCCTAAAAAATATAGAATTTCCGTGACTACACACACTTATAACTATTAAAAATTACATTACAGGTATTATTTTTGATAGTGAGAAATTAGGCTTTTCTAATAAGATCAAGAACAAAAGAAAGATGTTCTACTTTATCCTTCTAAATTAATATCATGTTTGAAGTCCTAGCTAGTGCAATTGAAATTGAAATTCAAAGTACATAGTTTGGTGATATGTCCCGAATGTTTGCATTGTGCCAAAATTCACATGTTGAAGTCATCATTTCCAGGGTGATGGGATTAGAATGAGGCCTTTGAAAGTTAAGGCCATATGTGCAGAATTTTCATGAATGGGATTAATGCCATTGCAAAAGAGTCTCAAAAGAGACCCTTTGTCAAAATAGCACAGGCCATAGAGTTCTGACTGAGGTTCACTAGTATTTCTTAAATGGATACTTTCCAATCGTTCTGTAAATCTGGTTAATTTCCGTAGTTCTGGAAAGGTTGTATTATTATTATTGTATTCTGAATATTTTGATTGCTTTATTGAGAGTGCAGTGTGCTGAGGTCCCTGTTTCCCATTCCACAAGGCAATCTCTGGGCAACATGCATCTCCATCTCAGTATGTAAACATCCCAGCTGGAACAGAAGGATGATAGCAGGAGGGGAATTCTGGTACAGTAAATGGAAGTCAGATTCTGGGAGAGGAAAGCATCTAGTGCTAATGAAAGTTCAGATTTTGACTCATATCAGTAAGTGAAGATCCTTCAGTATTTAAAAAAAATTGAAGAAAAACCTGGAAAACAGTTGTGCAAAAAAGAACTCACATAGGAATATTTGACTTATTCAAGAATGATTTATAATGAAAAGCAAGTTTGGAGGCTTTTGCAAAACTTGAATCATCATAAGTTACTGTGGTCAACAGAAATATAAAAATTTCAAGAAATTTTTTTTCAAATAGGTAAAAATTTATGTTGAGAGTTTAACCAGGGCAAGGCTCCAGTAAGGATAAAAACAAATATTCAATGATATATATGATCCTGAAAAGGTTAAATAATCTAAGAGAAGAAAATAATATGAAGGGCTTTACTTATTAAATGAAAGATAATTAATACAAGCATTAAATAATCAATTGAAACAACAGAAAACACTATTTCTTTTTTAGTCAAAAACAAAAAAATGATAAGATTATAGACTTAGGAAAGTCAAGACTAAAGAAATAGATACCGGAATGGTCCTGATGTGAATATAAACTGAGAGACATATGTGGAGGACAAAAGGCACTAAAATCCTTTTAAAAAGCATAGTTTTGACAAGATATGATATATTTAGTTTATCCCAAAGAAATCATCAGATGAGTATTTGAAGTATTTATAAGAAGCAAGAAACATCCTGGACAACTTGATAGAAAATTGAGAATCATGAACGTGAGATGCACATAAAAGCATAAATTCAGATACTTTTAAGTTTTTAAATATCAGTAACTGAAGAAATTAATTCATTGAGGTATGCCAGAAATTGATGTTAGGAGGAGGATGAATAATTAAATTGCTTGAGTTTAAATATTGATGAAGCATAATGTGAAATTTCCAGGAAAACATTGGTGAATTAAAAAAATGAAATTTCCAGGAAAAAAGTTGAAGATGACACTAGAATTAAATTAAAATTTAAAGTTTCCTAGTATAGATCTGTAAATAAATAATAAAGCAAGATTTGATTCTGAGAAGAGAAAAATTTTAAAGAGATTTGTAGTGGAAGAAATTTATAGGGAAAGGCCTTGTAGCATACAGAAAACATAGTTATGAACTTGAACACAGTCTGTGAAAATATAGGATCCGGACAATTTGGTGAGTTAAAGTCAAAGATATGGCATCTTTTTGGGAGGATAACACTTTAGAACATGTCTGAAATGGGTTTACCCAGAAGAAACATGTAAATAAATACATAGGTAAATAGGTAGAAGATATGGACACAATTTTGTAAATTTATGCAGTTTTTATAAACAACTTAGTGTTACCTGGGATTGAATCCTGGAACCAAAAGATAAGGTAGATCAATGGCAAAACTGGTAAAAGCAGAATAACGTCCTGAGGTTAGTTAAGAACAAGGATAAGAATGACATAAGCCAATCACTGTCTTTCTCTAGTAGATAGTCCCCTGCCTCGGCAGAGCGCAGGTAGAACGAAGGCAGAGGGATGTGTCCATGAACTGTTTGGTTTTCACAATTCTAGAATCTCATAGAATTTTATTTGAATTCTTGGGTTTGTTTTGTTTTGTTTGTTTGTTTTTCTTATAGGTAAAGTTGTGACAAGAGAAGGAAACACTGAAATTACTCAGATTCAAAGTGTGGAAGCTAACATGTTTGTTTCACGGGTCATGGTGAAAGTTTTTTGAAAGGCTCCAAAGAATGATGTAGTCAGTTTGTAAGTATTTATTTTGTATTTTATGATAGTAACACTGCATATACATTTCTGATGGTACTTACGAAGCACAAGTTACTGAATTCACTAGGGAAATAGTGGGTTTCATGCCATTAGATCTGCAACTAGAATCAAAACATACAATCATAAATAAAACTTGGTTTGATTCTATTTTAATCAGGATGATAAACCATCAAATACTTTTTATTGACAAATTTTTGTCAGTTGTATTAGTTTATAGTTTTCTGTTAAAGTATTTGTTTTTTGCCATTTATCACCTTATTATACAGGACTTATTCTTACATGCAATGTAATATGTTAATATTACCAAATAAATAAGTATTCCCAAATTCTGATTACTGTGAAATTTGATGTAAATTCTCAGTTCCATTACATCATCACCATGGTACCTTTTGTTTTTAATAATTATTAGTAATTATTCAATAATATTATTAATAAATTTGATATCAACTTTGAAAATACATGTCAAATGTTCTCTTCCCCTTACTATATTGTCTGAAGCTCCACCTTGATCATAATCTTCTTTAAACATGTTATTCATTTTCCCCAAACAAGCCCAAAGACATCATTTCATTGATTATATTTGTAGCATTCACAAATAACTAGATAGGTTTTTGCATGCCATTTTGTTTTCAAATTCTTAAGATGCAGTTTCTACAATTTGCATTTTTACAATTTTCTAATATGTTTAGTACAAAACTATGCTACTTTCTGCAGGAAAAAACTGTCAAGCAATTTTTATTATATTTTTATGCTTAATACAGATTATTCATTAGAAAGCAAATTTTTAATTTAAAATGTTGAACAGGATGTTACTTAAATTAATTCAGTCAGATAAAATTAGATGCTAAGGAAGGAAAAAGAAACACACACACACACACACACACACACACACACTCATATACACACAAGAATTTTTCCTGATTCCATAGTAGTATTTAATAGTAAAATATAGCTGCATTAATCATTCAACACTTAAAACGCCAAATGAGTCTTATTGACATTCATATTGTTCTAAAAAATGTTTTTTCTTCACAAATGAAAAATATCAAATGCACTTTTTAATATTTTTCCATATGAAATTAAAACATCCTTAATAAAAATACTTAGCAGTATAACTCATAGCTTATTTTTCTTCCTCATTTAATTCTAACCCTTTGAAAATATTAGATCAAATACTGTTTGTCTTTAAAGACATCAATTCTATAACCAGGGACTAATTCTATCAAAGTAGGTAGAATAAGTTCTCTAATACTGATGTTAGTTTTTTTAAACTTAAATTTCCCATTATTTTACCCATCTGGTTTTTTCATTCCAGGATTTTTTCCCCCTATTCTTGGAAGGGGAAATTTTAATGAAACCCAGTGTATAACTTCCAAGTGAAAATGTTGATTTCTTAAGAATATTTCTTCAATAACTTTCTTGCTTATCTAATTCAACCTAGTTAGAAGGAGGTTAGAAAGGCAAAGAAAGCTTTTTAGCTTCAAAGCTATCATATACTGCTGTGATCTGCATCTGTGTGTCCCCCTAATTCAATTTTGAAATCCCAGTTCTCAAAGTGATAGAACTAGTAGATAAATTTTGGCAGGTGATTAGGTCATGGGGGCAGAGCTTTCAATAATGGAATTATTATCCTCATAAAAGAGACTGCAGAGAGATGTCAAGTCTCTTCCATCATGTGAGTTCATAGCCAGAAGGTATTATCTAAGAACTAGACAGCAGGCATTCACCAGACACCAAATTTGCTTCCAAAACAGGGAGAGATGAATTTTGTTTGTTTATAAGATAACCATTTATAATATTTTACTGTAGCAAATACAATAATAGATCAGTATTTTTCAAAGTATGATACATAGTCTCACTCAGGACCTCTTAGACGTATCAAAAATGAATCCTGTGGGGCTGGAGCGGTGGCTCGGTGGTTTCGGTGCTTCCCTGGCAAGCACGAGGACCCAGGTTCAAACCCCAGCACCACGTACACAACTACGTGTTGGAGCAACTAAGGCCATGTGAAAAACTAAATAAAGTTGTTTCTCTCTTTCTCTGTCTCTCTCACTGTCCCTCTCTCTTTATAAAAAAAAAAAAAAAAAAAGAATCCTGTGTCCTTACACTGGGATTAAAATTCCAAAGTACTTAAATTTAAAACAAATACTGAGCATACTGTCCTAATCAACAATATGGGGACACAAAGTAAGAAGGCAAGATAAATAGTACATGTTCTATATTTAAGCCATTCCTGTCATCGTGAGCATTTTTAACTGGTTTGCTGATGGTCTTCTTTAATGAAACTTCGTAGAAGGCTAGTTGTCCTACATTCTAGCTCCTCCCCCAAAATCCCAAACATCCAATATGTAATCCTTTGTACTAATCTTATTTTAATAACATATTTTCAGTGACATATGTTTACATATTATTATTGGAATGATTCAAGCTATTTCAATTATTTTTCTCTTTTTCTGTATTTTTCTAGGACCAATGCCGAATTTTTATCTGTATAGTAGCTATCAAGGCCTGCTTTATATAACCAAGAGTTTTGTTTTCTTTTAATACGTTTGTCTGTCTTCACTCATATATATCAGCCAGAGCCAGTCACTTAATTTGCATGGCCTAGTCAAAATATACAAGAGGGGCTACTTGTTCATAAATGATGATGCGTTTCAAAATGATGGCAAGGGAGCATTAAAACATGTGTGGGAGTTTGTAAGATTTTACAAGTCCTCAAGTTGTCCCATCATGAAAATACTGATGTCCTTTATGCTGGTGAATATTCAAAAGACTGCTTCAAAAAAGAAAAAGGAAAATCAAGACCTCTAGCTTAAGAAGGAGCTATTTATATATTACAGACTTAACTCTTATTTTACATTTGGAAATTTTTGTCAAGAGTTAGTCTGAAGTTTTATGTTGTTCTTAAATGGCATTAATTTAAAGGGATGATTTCATGAAGAAAGTCACTTAAGACAATCAATGTCTACAATTAATTACTTATTTTTAAACGAATTTCCCATCTTTCCATAGATTTTCACTCATCTATAAACATATTCTGACAAAATGAATTTTGACTTGCAGAATATTGCTCCATTAAAATAAATATTTAATTTGGCAGAAAAGAGAAAGAAGAGAAGATATCCAAGTGGGTCTTTGGCCTCTAGTTGAGATAGAAGTAAATATCTTAGGCCTGGACTTCAATCTGTTAATAAAAATAGAGTAAAATTTGTAAAATAAACATTCTCAGGCAATACAGCCCAAGTGGCACTCAACACAAAGTTTCCTGCTTTTTTCTCTTCTTTTGCCTCTATAAATACATTTTTTAAATTCCAATGTGACTAAATATATATTCCTCTCACGTGTTCCACATGGAGACATTTAAATAACTCTGTAGTATGAGTAAAATAGAATAACCTTTAATATCTCTGCCAGCTGGAACTGAAATGAACCTTCAGAATCATTGTTTTCCCTTTTCTCAAGGACTCCCTGAGGATTGCATTGAAAACAATCCTGTCTTGCTGTCTAACACAGTTCATGCATCAACTCCAACTCACACTGGTGGAGCTCTTGCAGTGCAATACCCTGAATGGTACACAGTGTACATTCAGAAGACGCCTTTCAGCATTCATGTTCTACATATGTAACATGTACATGGGAAGTAGACCTCACTGACATTTAGTACCTTATGCTATGATACATAAAAGTTAAGGAAAATGTGCAGTGTCTTGTCCTAAATATAACACCCGATTTAATAAAATTTCAAACTCCTGGTAGTTCAAACATTTGTATCAGAAACTTCCATTGGCTCTTAACTTTGCTATATTGTGTCAGGTTTTCGAGAGAAAATGGATAACATTTTCTGACATTTGAAGTATTTTACTCAAAATACTTATTTTTTTATGCTTTTTATTTTCAACTTGATATATTTCTTTTCAATATGTCATTATGACCATATTTTTATCTGATGCTATCTCATAGACTAACTCTCATTCTTCAGATAAGTGACATTAAAATATTTTGTAGTACCTATAAAGTCTTTTATAGCTGTTGTATCTACTCCTTTAAACATTCATAGGGACAAATATGAAATTTATTCTTGTAAGTTTAAAAAGATACAAAATTGCAATATTCAGTGTATTGAAAACATTGATATTACTAAACAAAACAACTACACTACATTTTATAATACAGTCAATTAAATCTAAATACCTGATTTTTTTGGTTAGATATTAACATCCATTTTTACATTTACATGAATAAGCTATTCTGTATCACATAAGATATTTATACTGTACTTTTTCTTAATCTTCCATTTGGATTCTCCTATATGATTTTACTTACATATATCATGTCATATAAAATATACCATTGATTACCCAAACTTGAAGAGGTTAAGTTTAATCTTTAAGATATTAACTTCCTATGACCCTCAGCCTCTAAGGGGCTTGACTGATTATCATTGGTGGATTGATTCAGTAAAACAATAATTAGAATTGGTGTACAATTGAATAAAGCATAATTAGTATCTTATAGTTTTTTATAATAGCATTCTTATTATCATTAAAATTGTGACAATAATATTAAAATATTGTTTTGTTCCAATGAAGCCATGTATTCATTGGTGAGGTTTAATTATTGTTCAAATAAGTAATAGTTAAACATTATTTCTATTACTACTTTTAAAATGTTATGAGCTAAGCAATGGGAAATTTATACTTATACATGATACTATTTAATATATATCTAACAGTTATTTATCTAATATATAATTATATAGGCAAAACTTAAATATATATCTAAATATATAATATTCTACATAATTGTTAGATATTTCAAATATAAATATTAGATATCTATTGTTAAATATATCATTGTTATTTATATGTGTATATATATAAAATTTTACAAATATCATTGGTAATTCAAATCTGGCATCATCTCCTTCTGGACTATATAAGAAAAATCACATGCTGAATGTTCAAAAAAAACTTTAATGATGTGTCAGCCTGCAACCTTCAATTTTCAAATTAAGACATCCTTGACTTGCAAATGGAGTCTTCTTGTCCAATATCAGTTAAATATCACATCTGCCTATAAACTCTCTGATCACCCATGTAATAATTTTATGTATGCTTCTAAACCATGCTTTTTAATTTTTGCCAATACATATATGTTGTCTAATAAATAATTTAGCCTCCTGTTAATTATTGATCTTTTAAAAAATAATCAGGGTGTCTTATTCATATATATTAAATGAGTAAGATTAATGAGAACACTAGTCTATTTTACTGATGCAGATTTATAACAGTGCATAAGTGACATCTGAAGTATTATAATTCCATAATAACATTATTGAAGTTTTTTCTCCCTTTTTTTCTTAAAGAGAGAGAGGGAAAGTGAGAGAGAGAATCAACTTTATTTAGTTTTTTGTTTGGCTTCCATTGTTCCAGTGCCTTGTTGTGTACGTGGGGTTGGGGTTTGAACCCATGCCCTTGCATATGCCAGGCAAGCACAGTAACTGCTGAGCAACTGCTCCAGCCCATGAAGTTGTTTCCTGCTTTCCAAAATAAGGCTGTTTGTTCAATATTAAAAGTCTGTCATCTATTAGGGCTGGAGCGGTGGCTCGGTGGTTATGGCACTTGCCTGGCATATACACGAATATGTGAGTTCAAACCCCAGAACCATGTACCCAACAAAGCATCAGAGGAATGAATGTCACGTGAAACTCAAATAAAAAAAAAAAAAGAAAAACTTGCTCCTCTCTCTCTGTCTTTCATTGTCCGTCTTAAAAAAAAAAAATCTGTCATCTATTGTTGATTATATGCTGCTCAAGTGAGATATGTAACTGAATTTTGGAGGTCATTTATTTCTAATAGCTTCTGGGTTTACCTGAAAGCAACAGAACACACACTATCACAACAACATGGAAAGCAGCATGTTGTTGTGTTTAAGATAAGAGAATGTGGGGGCTCGGCGGTTATGGTGCTGGCCCAGCATGCTCAAGTATGAGAGTGAAAACCCCAGCACCACGTACACAACAAAGTCTTGGAGCATTGGAAGCCACTTGAAAAACTAAATTAAAAATTGTTTCTCTCTTCTCTCTCTCTCTCATTGTCCCTGCCTCTTTAAAAAAAAAAATTAAAAAAAAAAGAAAATATCCTGAGGTCAGATTTCCCGCCACTGACTGAGTAACCTTGCACAATTTACTCAATCTCTCTACTTCAGTTTCTTCATCTATAAAATGGCAAAACCAGTTATTATTCAATAAATTAAAGGATGAAGGATCTAGTGTAAAGTGAGGAATCAGCTTGTATCTGTCTGGCATATGTTAAGTCTTTAGCAGATGGCTTAGTTTGGGTTGCTACAACAAAATGTCACAGATTGGACGTCTTGCATGACACAGGCAGATCTCTCATAGTTCTGAAGGTTGGGAGGTCCAAGACCCAGGGACAGATTAGGTTACTGGAAAGGGCCTTCTTCCAGACTTGTACATCTTGATGTCTTCTTACTATATCCTCAGATGACAGAAGGAAAGAGTGTCCTCTTTTTTTTTTTTTTTAAGAGAGAGGGACAGTAAGAGAGAGAGAGAGAAAGACAGAGAGAGAGAGAGAGAGAGAGAGGATCAATTTTATTGAGTTTTTCGTGGACTGCCCTTGCTCGGACACTTCATAGTGTATGTGGTGCTAGGGCTTGAACCCGCACATTTGCACCTGCAAGGGAAGCTCCGTAACCGCTGAGCCACTGCTCCAGCCCCATGATTTTCTTTTTTTGTTTTATAGGGACATTCAGCCCATTAATGGGGGCTCCTTCCTTCTGACCTTACTTAAAAATAATTACCTCTTAAAGACCCCCACATCCAAGTACCATCATGTTAGATCATATTGGTAGTTAATACTCTAATATATAAATTTTGTGGGGACACAAACATGGAGACCATAACAGTAAATAAACCATACTTTAATTCTGGTATTAATACTGCCACTATCACCACCAAATCTAACAGAATATAATTAATTTCATTTTACTAAGTATGTGTGGCTAATCTTTTAACCATAAACCAAGTTCAACAAAAGATAAATAATTGTACCTAGACATATAAACAGAAACATGATAAAATTGCATATACGACTCTTATGATGAATACTGAGTTTCTCATAACTCATAAAAATATCTTCAGTTAAAGGCAGGTGAAATGACTACAAAACCTGAGCAAGAAGATTGGGTAGGGCTTAATGTAAGGCTGAATGTATTGTTGCATCTGCGCTGTAATAAAAGCATCTTCTCTGGAGGGTTGATGTTCTATGGGAAAAGTGCAGTAAGCAAACCACCTTTTCCTTTTTCTCTTTGGCAGACACAGATTATGAAAGCAGACTAACAGACCTGGTCCCAGGGCTCTACAGGTACACATGCATGTGTGTGGCTAACAGAGCATTATGTCATAAGCACCAAAGCTGAGTTCCGTTCGTTCTCTCCTTATTTGTGATTCATTACTTGTTCACTGCAGGAAAATAGAGCTCCAAAATGTTGAAAGATCTGTAAGTTCCCTGAAGTCTCCATTATAGGACATAATTTGTTTTGTTCCTGACTATATGCTCAGAACCTGAAACAATTGCTGGTACGCATGAAATATTCAATAAATACATGCTATAACAATTATGTAATGTTGTATTTGTGAATTTTACATGTATTTTGCCAGGCCAATATATATTAAATTGTAATTTAAATAGCTGTGTCCAGAATTTAGTATGGAAATGTCTCTAAACAATTTAGTCATTGATTTACTTATTCCTATCCATTTATTACTAAGCAACTACCATGATAATGTCACAGATTTTCTGAATAGCTACCATATTTTTCAGTTATTCCCCCAAATAACTTATTTCATTATATTAATAAATGGTCTATAATTGAAGCTAAATCATATTAGACTAATTTCAACAGGCAGAAAAAGAAAATCTCATTTTCAATAATCAATCCTTCTCTATTATTCTTAACAAGGATTCATTATAGTCTGTAGTAAATTTGTTGATAATAACATTATTATCACTGCATAAGCATCACTTTATTTCAAAAAGCATTCAAGATGAATTTGAAGTGTGGAAAAAAAATCTAAGACATCTATTTTTCTGACTTAAGAATGACATAGGTCCTTTCAGGAGTGGGACAAACATAAGTATAAACAGTGACATCTCCTTTTTCTGTAATAATCTACATCATTTATTTACAGAATAATTTATATAGTCTGGACATATGCAGGTACTTTAGCTATACATTATTTTAAAACTATATATCAGATCACAGAATTCATTCTTGAGAAGAATGAGTGCTGTCATGTGTGTTCTTTGCATTTGTGAACAATAACTACATATAATAATATAACTAAATATACATATTTGGTTGACACCTAAATTTACATGATATAGAATTTGCAAAACTTAGGAAGGCCTCCTTCCAGACCATAATCACTCAAAGCAATCCACTATTCTGATATCTATTCCATTTTTGCCTGCTTTTCAACTTCTTATAAAACAAATCATATACATATTTTATTTTGTGTCTATTTTTATTCAATATTATGTATGTTAGATTGATCCATATTGCTATGCATTGAACTTTGTTATTTTACCTATATATTATTCCAATGTATGAGCAAATTATGATTTACATATCCATTTTATTATGGATAGATATTTGCATTCTTTTCAGTTTAGACTATTAGGAATACAGTTGCTCTGAATCTTTTTGTTCACACTGATTTTTTTGTTTGACTTTGTTTAATTTTAGCTCACATGAACTATTTTCTCTCCATATGTACCCTGGCTTCTAGCTCCATAGCCATTAAGTAGGTATTTATTTTTCCGTTGAAATGTATGTCCAACAGTTTCCCAAGGTGTGTACCAATCAATTTGCACTCCTACAATCAATGTGTGACAGTTCTATGTTACTCTGCATCTTAACCAATACCTCAAATTTGCTCTGGACTGAGTGTTTGTGTCCCCTGTTCCCAATTTGTATGTTTACTCTCCAATCCCCTATATGATCATGATTGGAGATGGGCATTTGGGAGGTAACTAGGTTATGAGGGAGGCCCTAATCATAGAATTAATGACTTTATAAGAAGAATGGTTTAGAAATGATGGACACACCACTTACTATTACTACTAGTGACCCAGTTTCAAACTTTTGACCTGTTCCCTTGAATGTATGATCACAGACCTAGAAGTATCACTTCCAAAGCAAGGAATGATTATATCAAGAGAAAAAAAAAACTCCTTTGAACTTGAAGTTAATACTGATATCCAAAACTTTGGGATCCTCATGCAACTGAATCAACTGTCAGAGGAAACACTAATTATGTTGGCAGAGTTGGTTCAAATATGTAATTAATAACCCCTCAGTATGAAATAGGTATGCATGGGTACTGAAATGATTTACCACAAGGCCAACTGTGAACTCACTGAAGGAAAGATACATGTTGTATTGGTTTTCTGAGAACTCATTCAGCATGTGAACTAGAGAAAATGTAAATCTACAATTTAAATAGTTGATGAACTCAATTCAGAGAGGATGTGTATATTACATTTTCTCTTCTTAATGATGGGATTAGTTGTCACATATTCCTAGAGGCACACAAATTAGCAATACAATTTCTTCAATATCTCCCCCTCAACCTTCTAGCTCCCTCCTCCCATCTCCTGATCCTTTGCCTTTCTTCTGGGTCCTATATTATTCCTAAAAATCCCCAAATATAATGACATGATTCTTATACCTATGAAAAAATTTTTATATCTATGACTATAGTATATACAGTGACATTTATGACTGCTTGGAATGTACCTTGCTTTATCTCAGTTCCAACATTTCCCCTTCTCCTCCCTTCCTGTCATCCATTGTTATTCTTCAAAATATTTGAGAATAGGATTAAACATTTATGTTGTTGTACTCATAAACATAGCTTGTTCAAATATCTTATGAAGTATATTACAACTGTATGTCATAAATATTAACATTTGGCATTTTTGTTCTTTGGTTCTAATATATGACTTTGTGTACCTTACTCTCAAGCCTGGGTTTAGGTCCAGCCTTCACAAATAAGGGAAACCATTCAGCCCTTGACTCTCTGGGTTTGGCTAACTTCACTCAGCATGATTTCTTCCAATGCCATCCATTTACCTTCTATAGGTGCAATATCAGTATCATTGCTTTTAATAGCTGAGTATAACTTCATTGTATGTGTGTGTATATGTATATGTTTGTGCATATGTGTGTGTGTGTGTGTATCAGAGCTTCTGGGTTGGTTCCATAATTTAGCTAATATAAATTGAGCTACTATGTAAATATGGATTTTGCCGTTTCAATGTAGTGTGCTGATTTTAACTCTTCTGAGAAATACCCAGAAGAGGTATAGCTGGGTCATAAGATGGATCCAGCCCTAATTTTTTGAGGAGTTTCCACACTGCTATTTTGACTTTTTTCTTGGCTGTACAGGAAATTTTTAGTTTAATGGCATCCCACTCATTGATTTTTACCATAATTGTTTCACTTTAGGAGTATTGTTGAAGAAGTCATTGCCAACTCCCATATTCTGGAGTGTTGGTCCTAATTTTTTCTTCTAGAAATTGTATGGTACCTGGCTTAATTCCTAATTCCTTTATCCATTTTGATTTAACTTTTGTTCAAAGATAAGGAACTAATTTCAATTTTCTGTAAGTGGCTGTCTGATTTCTCCAGCACTATTTGTTGAACAGGATATCTTTCCTCCATGTTAAATATGGACCCCCTTTGTCAAAGATCAGATGTTTAAAGATTTGGAGCTTTGTCTCAGAGTCTTCTATTTCATTGGTCTTCATTCCTTTTCTGATGCCAGTACCATGCTGTTTTTAATACTATAGCTCTATAGTATAGTTTTATATCTGGTATTGAAAAACCACCTGTTTGGTCTTTCTTTTTAGTAATGTATTTGCTATTCTGGGTTCCTTGTTGTTCCATATGAAAATTTGAGGATTACTTTTTCTCTACCCAAAGAATGACATTGGAATCTTTATGGGTGTTGAATCTATATAGTGCTTTTGGCAGAATGGCCACTTTGATTGTATTACTTCCGCATAACCAAGAGCAAGGAACATCTTTCCATTTTCTCAGAATTGCAATTTCTGTTTTCAGTGTTTAATAATTTTTCTTGCAGAGGTCTATTACTTCTCTTATTAGATTAATTCCCAAGTATTTTATTCTTTTAGAGGAAATTGTGAATAGGACCAATTTCCTAATTTCTTCTTCTTTCCTAAGATTGTTGGCATATACGAAAGCTATTTTTGATTTATGGGTGTGGATCTTGTAGCCTGCTACACTGCCAAATCAGTTTATTAGCTCTTGCAGTTTTTTGGTGGAGTTTTTTGGATCTTCTAGATATAGGATCATATCTTCAGCAAAAACAGATAGTTTGACTTCCTCCTTTCCTATTCTTATCCCTTTGATTTTTTCCTCTTGCCTGATTGCTCCAGTCAGAGTCTCAGGGACTTTACTAAATAAAAGTAGTGAAAGCGGGCAGCCTTGTCTTGTTCCCAAGTTCAGTGGAAATGCTTTCAACCTTTCTCCATTTAGTATTATACTAGCTGAGGGTTTGATATACATGGACTTTACAAAGTTAAGTTCCTTTGATTCTTATTTTCTCTAGAGTTTTGAACATACATGGGTGCTGGATTTTATGGAAGGTCTTATTGCATTTATTGAAATGATCATATGATTTTTGTCCTTATTTGTTTTTTCAGGGCTGAGGACGGAAGTTGGGCCTTGCACATGCTAGGCAAGCACTCTGGCACTGAGCTAAATCCCCAACCCCCCTTATTTCTGTTTAAGTGATGAATTACATGTATTGATTTGTGTATGTTGAACCAGCCTTGCATACCTGGAATGAAGCCCTCTTGATCATGATGAATTATTTTCTTGATGTGTTTTTGAATGAGGTTTACAAGAACCATATTAAGGATTTTTGCATTGATATTCATGAGGGATATTAGTCTGTAGTTTTCAGTTATCAAAGTGTCTTTGTTGGGTTTGGTATCAGAGTTATGGTTGCTTCATAAAATGCGTTTAGGAAAATTGCCTTTTTTTCAATTTCTTGGAACAGTTAATAAGGAGAGGTGTTAACTCTTCTTCAAAGGTGTGGTAAAACTCCATAGAGAAACCACCAGGTTCTGGGCTTTTCTTCTTTGGAAGACTTTTAATTGTTGTATTGATTTTGGTGCCTGTTATTGGGATGTTTAGGATTTCAATGTCATCGTGTGTCAATTTGGGGATGTTGTATGTGTCTAGAAATTTGTCCATACCATCCAGATTATCTGAATTAGAAGAGTATAGGTTTTCAAAGTATGTTCTGATAATCTGTTTGATTTCAAGGTGGTCAGCGTTGATCACCCCCTTTTTATTGGTGATTTTGTTGATTTGCTTTGATTCTCTCCTTCTTCTAGTTAGTTTAGCTAGTGGTCTGTCGATTTTATTTATCTTTTTGAAGAACCACTTTTTTGTTTTGTGGATTCTTTTTATTGTTTCTTTTTGTTGTTGTTGTTGTTCTCAATTTCATTGATTTCGGCTTTGATCTTAATTATTTCCTGTCTTCTGCTGGCTTTGAGACTAGCTTTTTCTTCCGTTTGTGGAGATTTGAGTTAGAGCATAAGATTATTTGTTAGGAGGGCTGGAGTGGTGGCTCAGTGGTTTCAGCGCTTGCCTGGCAAGCACGAGGACCCGGGTTCAAACCCCAGCACCACGTACACAACTGAGTGTTGGAGCAACTAAGGCCATGTGAAAAACTAAATAAAGTTGTTTCTCTCTTTCTCTGTCTCTCTCACTGTCCCTCTTTCTAAAAAAAAAAAAAAGATTATTTGTTATTTGTTAGGGATCTCTCCTGATTCTCAATGTGGACACTTGATGAAATATATTTTCCCCTTAAGAATGCTTTCTTGCTATCCCAGAGGTTTCAATATATTGTGTCTTCATTTTCATTCTTTTCCAAAAATTCCTTAATTATCATTCTCATGTCTTCCTGGATTCATTCTTCATTTAATAGGGTGATATTCAATCTCCACATATATGTGGGTTTTGTGCCATGGTTTTTGCTATTAATTATTAGGGTCATGGCATCATGTTCTGATAAGAAACATGGAATAATATCTACTTTTTATATTTGCTGATGTTTCCTTTGTGAACTAGAATATGATCTATTTTGGAGAAGGATTCATGTGCTGCTGAGAAGGTATGCTCTGCCAATTTGAGGTGGAATTTTCTGTAGATGTCTGTTAAGTCTGTTTGATTTATGGTGTTGGTTAGACTGGAGATCTCCTTATTGTTTCTTTGCTTCGATGATCTGTCTATTGGTGACAGAGGAGTGTTAAAGTCTCCCAGTATTATTGTGTTAAGGTCCATAAGTGGTTTTATATCTTGGAGTAATTTTTCCACATGGTTGGGGGCATTGGTGTTTGGAGAGAATGCATTTACTATGGTTATTTCTTCCTGTTGTATTGCTCCCTTTACTAGGAAGTAGTGTGACCATTTTTATCTCTTCTAATTAATTTGTCTGAAATCCACTTTGTTAGATATAAGAATTACCAATCCTTCTTGCTTTCTTGGGGTGTCAAGTAGATGGGGCTGCTCCAGGAGTGGCGCCTCCCCTGGTTGGAACTGAGCAGGGCCTCTGCAAACAGAGGTCCCACCGGTTGTGTCCTGAGCTCCTTCCAGAGAGATCAAACAGGCCCCAACTGGAACCTATCTTACATTTTCTTAAAAGTGTACTGTGTCAGTTGTTGAGTAAAAGAATTTCTATAAGTTTATAAACAACTTCAGATATTATGTTCTTAGATATTATAAGCATAAAATAATGATTAAAATACAACCATAATGTACTAACAAATTATTTTTAGGGAAGACCTGAAACCAAAATTTGTTGAAATATTTATTATGCTACCTTATTTTAACTACTGCACATTTTCTTATTTACATTTATCATATATGTTAAAATTATAGTAGTGATTTTGGTTTCAAAAGGAAACAGATCAAAGTGCAATTTGAGGGACAGTATAGACAGAGTTAAGAAAAATCAGTGAGGGGCTGGTTTGGTAGCTCGGCAGTTCTGGTGCTTGCCTGGCATGTGCGAGGACACGGGTTCGAATCCCAGCACCACATACATAGCAAAGTGCCAGATCAATGAAAGCTACATGAAAAATTTAAAAAAATTGATTCTCTCTCTCTCTCTCTCTCTCACTGTTCCTCTATGTTTAAAAAAGAAAAGAAAAGAAAAGAAAAAGAAAAATCAGCAAAGGATAGGAGCAAGATGAAGGGCAAATGTGGGATCGGGAGTCCAGGCAGGTCACTGGGAGACTGGCTTACTGTTATGAACCCTTGAGGTTGTGATTTGATTATCATAGCAGAGCCTGTGTGTGACCTGGGCAGAAGGGTGACTTGGATGACCTAGGGACTCCCAACAAGTTATAAGGAGTAACTGATTTCCGTTACTGTGCTGGTGCATATTGATAGTGACATCTTAACCCAATTTCTGGATCAGTGCTTTCTTGTGGCAACTCCTTGTTTGAAGTTATGGAGCAGTTGTTCCCCAAGTGGCTGCCGTTGGTGGGAATGAGGAAGAAAAGTCTGTACTTGCTAATACGTTGTACATTATTAAAGTGAATCTTGAAAATGTTATTGGTTTGTAGTTTTTCTCTAGCAACTTTGGCAAAGTTCACAGCCTCAGTGTTACTGCTTTCATTTTGGTAATCAATATTGATTTTACTCCATTTTCTTCAGATCTATGCTACTGTCTTAAATGGGATTGAAACATTAATGTAGTTTACATAAAATTGTTTCCTTGTTTCTGGGAATCTTATCAAAGGAATTATATCATCTCATGTGCAGATAATTTTCCTTATATGGAAAAGAATAAAATAATTACCTTTTTTCCCCATTTACTTTAATGTAGCTTGGTGAATAATTTGCAGCACACTGGTGGAAAAACCGCAGCAGGAAGCTTTAAGCTCTTACTGAGATATGTAAATTACAGTAATAATATTTGCATTAAAAGTGATAAAATGAACATAATGGGTCCAAACCCACAATTTTTATTCTGAACAAAAAAGAAAAAAAAAAAGAAAAGAAAAGAAAAAGAAATTGAAAAAGAAAAAAGGAAGAGGGTGAAGAAGACCTCTATGAATAAAACTGAAAATGTTCAACTAAATTAAGTAGGGCTGTTTCTATACACTACATTCCTTCAGTTATTCTTAGAACACTCCTATGAAAACACAGTGGAAAGATTCAGAATAAGCTGGCTTTGTTCCTGGACTTGAGGTTTTGTCTCACCATTATTAGAAGTTTCAACTTAATGTGTATCATATGCAAATTAACATATAATATACTATAAGTCTGTTTCTCCTTTATATAAAAAAGAAGAAAACATACATGTCCTCTGTGTTATGGGGGAGCAGATGTCCACATGTGATTGTTTCCCTGTCTGATGTCTTGTTACCCTATGTGAAACTCAATACCCATACGGTGCTTTTGAAGTAAGGTCTCTACTATATGTGTCTCCACCAGATCCTTGTTAAAAACAAGCGTATAAGGAGAAGGGGGAAAATAGGAACATGCATAATCATTACTACATATTGATAATAATAAAATAAAATATGAATTTGGAAACGCCTCACACAGTCTTGCAGCAAGGAGGGAGGCATACTATTGTACATAGCAAAAAGAAGAAAGCGAGACAGATGTGTGAACTGTTGCCTAGATATGACTACAATGGGGGAGTGTGCAGACATGAGCAGGCCAGGGAGGAGAAATTTTTTAAAATCGTGAGAAACTATTCCCTTACAGACAGTTTCATCCTCATCTTGCCCTATTTATGACCTTGTTGTCAACAGCTAAAAAACCAAAAAGCAAACAGAAACAAATAAAAAAAACAAAGAGAGAAAACTAACAACAATAACAGTAGTGAAATTGTTAGATCACTTACTATATATTTTTGAAATTGAAAGTCTTCACCTGAATTAAATCAAGTTACATAAACAGGTGAGGATATAAGAAAGAAATTGCAAAACAAGTAGCAGAAAGCCAAAATTTCCCAAAGAAAGCATTTTTTTAACTGCAACTGACATTTACTAGCCAAATGATCATATTCTACAGAAGCCAATATTGTTAATATTTTACCTTCACTATTTTATATGCAATATTTAATTTCTATGTACTCTAAAGGTAGCATGTCTAATTTTTTTTCCAATCTCAGTTTAACTTCTGCATCAGTAATGGTTCTTTGCATGACATTATCCTTGAAGATTAAAAAAAAAAATCACATGAGAATCCAGGGTGAATTTTCTTTCTTTTGTATTTAGAAAAAGTGTATTTTTGAAGCCCTGTTTTTGTGCTCCAAAAGTAAATGGTTTCTACTTTTAATGAGAATTCCAGCACAGCCAGAGCTGGTTCAAACCATGTTGCTTGGCTGGTTGTTTATGGCTGCTGTCTGTTCTGAATGGGTGGGTTTGTGCTCTGATTGGCTGGCACTTATTGTACCAGTTGTTATATACAGTATTTTGAATAACACCCCAGAGAATAACTGACAGAAAACTTGGAAGTAATTGTCACCTCATCCAAAAATCCAATTATGTAGGAACTTGTATCGTAGTTGTGGGAAAGCTGTTATATGTACCCGATATGAGTAGCAGCTGCCCACTTTGTTATTGCTCTCTAGAGAAATAACAGCTCAAGGATTCCCAAACTCTTAGGAGAATAAATTGAAATACTTATCAAGCTTTCCACACTCAGTACTTGCTTATAGTGGCCATGTTTTAACACATTGGGGTATGTAAAATATTTTTTCAATTATTTTGTAGCATTCACACTTTCAAACAAAACAACAATTACTACTCATCTGAGAGACAAAAATCTCAGACTGTAAGTTTACATCAATCCAACAAAATAGTCTAAAGAAATTCTCTAACCACACTCAGTATTCAAAAATGTATCAGACATCTACTAGTGCAAATTTCTATAAGTGCTATGAACAGTTAAGAAAAGACAATGAAATATGTTCTTGCTATATGACTTTTTCAATATGCAAAAATATATATACATTATTTCTAGATTTAATTCTATATTTCCTTAAGTAGCAGGCTGTAGGAAAAGTATTTTAATATTTTAAAAGAAGGTCTTAGGCAAATAATTAGAAAATACCTCATGATTAAGAGAATAATATGAAAACTGAAATTAATTTGTTGAATCAATATTTATTAAATATAATTTATTAATCAGAAAAAATTATCTGCTTTGAAACAAAAGTAAGTCTGATGCCACCTCAAACACGTACCAAATACATTCAGCGAGGTAGCCCAAACTATGGGATTCTCAGAGGAAGAACCTTCTAGTATTTTCAGGGGATCAGTGGTGAGGGTAGGAGCTGAGAGACCAGCAAAATGGAGCAGTAGAGGAAGGCAAGGTCAAGATGAGGGAAAGTCTCACACGGATGCTATGAAGATAGTTTCATATTGTGTGCAAAAGCATCAGCAATTTTGAGTGTGGAGGCCTACCAAGGTTTTGTTTTTAGATAATAACGGGTACTTTCATAGACTCTGGATCTGTGTGTATCAGCCCTGAAGGTGGGCTGACCAACAGAGAAGCCATACTTTCAGTCTTGTTAAAAGTGTTGCTAGTTGCTGCAGATTAGTTTCAGTTAAGAATATTTTATTAATATATTTCATACTTGTTAGGATTAATTAGTTGGGTGTGCAAATGGGGTGTAATTGGTTTTAGAAGATTAAGTTCCAAAGGCTGTTTTCAGTGTAGATTTATATAACACAGGTCTCCTCTGAAAAGGTCAGCATACCCAACCAAGAGGCATTTGGTACAGGACTGGCAGTGATGGTCAGACTTCATTTCAGTATCTTGCTGAGACATTTCATAGTGCGTGAAATCTTTGCAGCTCTTGCCTCATTGTGACCGTGTCAGAAGGTTCAACATGAAGATTCTGGTTTTTGTCAAGCAGTTCTCTTCCTAAGCAGATTTGATTTCAGGAAACAGGGAATAGCAACAGCACTCAATACCAACACTGCAGAGGGAAGTCAGTATTATAAGCATTTTTAAATAGCAATGTGTAATTGTAAGAAGACAGCTTTTTATATTTCTTCAAGTAACCAAGACAGGAGTCACCAACATATTTTGGTGATTGCTGCAGTGTTTGGATAAGCACGTAACTTCTCAGCTTTCTTCTATAAAAGCTGATGTTTGCTATGCACTGAGCACTTGCTGAACTTTGTCCTAATCATTTGATTCATGCATTGTCTCATTTATTTCCCCAATGACTCCATGCAACAGGTGAAATTTTTGTGCCTGTTTTACAGAGTAGACCTGTGGTTTGGAGATCAGCAAGTCACACAAGTGTTCCGTCATGCATGTCTCCCCCTGTTCCGGAGTGTTTGTTAAGAAATGGCACTCCTTACGAAATGTGAACTCTGCAGAAAGTTTCTCTCTTGCAAACATTTGGACATTACAAGAGTGGCCCAGAAAAAAACTTATGCGAAGAATTACAAAAGTACAATGAAGTTGCAAACTAAAAAGGGTAAGAATTAATTAATTAATCACAGGAAAGCAGTCACAGCTGCTTTGGATCATGCTGGATATATTTACCAGAACAAGAGCAATTATTTAGAACAGAAAGCAGAAGCAGAGACATTGATTGAAACTGCAGGGGAACATTGGTAGGCAGAATATAATTGCTCATTATTTTTGTTTGTTTCTTTCCATTTCCTTGTTCCCCTTTCCCTTTGTTCTTTAATAATACTCAAGACTTTATATGAAAACAAATTATTTTCATTGCTGTTATATTTAACCTGTTCCTATAGCTTTTCTCATTAGAAAGTCATAATCAGTTTCTAATATTATAATTTCCACAGTAACCAAGTTAGGATATCATAATCATAAGAGTATGACTTTCATATAAACAGAGGGACTAAGAAGAAATAAAACACTTATTTTTAATAATTATAGCAGGTAGGGGCTAGAGAGGTGACTCAGTGGTAGATTGCTTGCCTGGCATACACGAGGACTTACGTTTGAACTCCAGCACCACTCACAATTAAGTGGAGGAAAAACAAAAGCAAATGAAAAATAAAATTAACTCTTTCTCTGTCTCCCTCTCTTCTATTTCTTTGTCTGTCTCTGTCTCTGTCACTGTCTCTCTTTAAAAACAAATTTTCCAGGTAATAAACTGAAAGAACAATAAATACAAAATTTATATTGTATTTAGACTTGTTGCTAGGTGGGCTTTTAAATTAAACCCTCTATTTGGTGTTACTACTTAATATCTTTGTAATACTGATTTCTATTTGAAACAGAAAAGGAAGCCTTGCAGGCAATAAGCAATTACAATTTAATACAAGTTTTATTTTTTAATTTTTTTAATTTTGTCTTTATGGCAAGTGGGGCTAATTTTCCATGTAAAATATTGATGTATTACAATGTCTTTAGTACATATTCTTTTTTTTAAACATTTTTTTTAAGAGAGAGGGACAGTGAGAGAGACAGAGAAAGAGAGAAACAACTTTATTTAGTTTTTCACACGGCCTTCGTTGCTCCAACACTTAGTTGTGTGTGTGGTGCTGGAGTTTGAATCTGGGTCCTCCTGTTTGCTAGGAAAGCTCTGAAACTGCTGAGCCACCACTCCAGCCCCTTTAGTAATATTCTTAAGAAATTTACTAACATATCAGTATACCGATAACACTTGGTTGTGACAAAACCATGGATGTGGCAGGAAATGACTGTAGTTTAGATAACTGATAATAATGATGGATAAAAATAGCCACATGGATGAACGTGGAGGACATTATAAATAAGGCAGAATCAGAAATAAAATATTGCATAAAGTTATTTATATGTGGAATCTTTTTATAAAAGAAAGAAAAAGAAGTCAAATTCACAGAAGAGAGTACATTGGTGTGGATCAGTGGTGGGGAGAAGGATGATAATGGAGAGACTAAGATAAACAGGTATATACTAGTGTAAGTCTAGGCTTGTAATGAACAGTAGGAAGACAATAGTTATTAACATTGTACTACATATTGAAAATTTTCTAAGAGAGGATTTTCAGTGCTCTTACCAACAAAATTGAAGTGATAATTAGAGAAGTTGTTAAATTGCTTAACTACAGTAATCATTTCTCTAAGGATATGTAAATCAACCCACAATACTCTTCTACACCTTAAATTTACACGACAAAAATATAGCAAGTAGAAAACACGTTTCCATGACTATTTAACTGTTCCATGAAGGTTTGATGATGATTTGGCTTCTTTAGTTCGCACAACAGTACCCCTTCTGAACCAACATTTGTCCACATGCATTTTATTTATAATGTAAAGAAATTTTAAAAATTCAGGTTTTTAAAGTTATGTTGTCACTAATAAACGTCTGAACTACATCAGCAAAATGGCAACCGGCTGCTGATGGAAATTCACCACGCTGTGTGTTTAACCACAGTTCAGCCATTTACCTGAAAGAGTAGAAACATAAGAAAGTCTTACCAAATATTATTTGACAAGCATATGGAGTATTCATCTGCCTTGTTGTATTTCCTCATAAAGAAATCTGTGAATGCATATCCGTTAACTTTTCTAAAATCACTGAATTCATTACCAGATAGCGTTTAAATCGAAGGTCAGCACAATTTTTTTTTCCGAAGGTCCAGATTGTAAATAGTTTTGGCTGTGCCAGCCACGGGGTCTTTTTATCTATTTACCTAAAGGTCCCGTTGAGGCAGGAAGACTGCCAATAAAATCCAGTAGTAAATTTGTGAGGTTGTGTTCTGATGGTTCTTCACAAAAATAAGTGGTGGGGGCTGGGTTAGGTGGGGTTTGCCTGAGGATTCTAAGGTGACAGTCTGGTTAAGGAGCGTCCTCAACGAGACACTACAAAGTAAGTCTTCGTTAATCTTTACTGTACATCAATTACTATAGGATTTTATTTTTAAATTATTAAATAAGTTTCAGTTTTCCTGTAAACTAGTGAACAAAGAATCACTTTATGAGTGATAACTTGTGAAATATCTGCATATTCCATTATAAAGATATGGCTAAAATTCAAGCATGTTTGCTAATCTCAATTGGGTTCTACTCACACTCCATGACATCACCTGATAAACTGAGAAGTTATGAGGTCTACCAGTTGTTATTAAATCAGAAACCCTGTGTCTTCTACACTCAGAAAACTGGGCTGCTCTTACTTTTAAAGTGACCAAAAGAATTTTTTTCATCTTCTTTCCTGTGAAAAGTTCTGGAGAACTAAAACTCTATTATCAGTTAAAAGAATCTTAGATGATTTCATGATAGTGTAATCCAACTTCAGAAATAAAACATGGTAGAATCTGGGCTGCAGGTAGGAAGAGTCCTAGGATCAATAGGAGGATGCTGTACGCATCATGATTTTTCCTATATTCTATTGCTCAAAGAAGTTGTGGCAAAATGATTGAATATTGTTAACTAACAGAGTTGGCCTGCTCTGCTGATGGAGCTGGAAAGAGGATCTGGATATATCTTCCAAATGAGGTTCAGCGGAGAACTGTAGCGCATAGTGCCTTAGTCAGCTTAGAATCCTTTAACTAAGAAAGTATCACAAAGTGAGTGACTTGGCCTAAACAGAAATAGATTTCTCTCGGTTCTAGAGGCCGAAAAGACCAACACAGCATGTCAATAGTTGACCGTGTCCAATGAGGACTCTTTCTGACTTGCTGACAGCCACCTTCTCTCGTGGCCCTTTGTTAGTGTAGGTGGGGTGGGGAGGGGGGAGACAGATTATGCCAATTTCTCTTTTAAAAAGACCACTGATTCTTATAAGGCTATCACAGTAATCCTATCTAAAACTATTTATCTCACAAAGTTCCCACCTGCAGTTACTGTCACATTGGGGATTAAGATCTCAACATGTGGATGTTGGAATAACCCAAAACTTCCATCTGTAACATATAGCATGACAAATATTAAGTTTTTAGTTAGAAGGCTCATTGGATCATTGCTTGAGGTTTGTTTTGTTTTGTTTTTATTCAACCAGGCATTAATCCCAGGAGTGCTGTACCAGTGAGCCATATCCCCATCCCATTTTAATTTTTTCTTTGAAACAGTCTCACTATGTTGCTGAAGCTGGCCTTGAATTTGTGATCTTCCTGCCACAGCCTCCTAAGCTGTCGGGATTACAGGCCTGAGCCACTGCACTTGGCACTGCTTGAGATCTCTAACCAAACATAGGCAAGCATCATTAAGGAGAACACTTCCACCTATACCTTCAATATAGGGAAAGTGTGACAAATACATTATTTTTAAAATATTCTTTGAAATCTATCTCATTTTTCTTGAATAACTCCATTATGTCTGTGAAGAATGATAAGTAATCTTTAGAAACCATGTTATTGAGTAGCAAGAAAGTCTGCATAGGCTAATTATTAGCATTAAACTAGCAGGCATGTAACAAATTAAATCTTACCCTATGTGCTTTAACAAGAATCCTGACATAGCTTTCTATACATTTGTTTCTTTTGTGCTTATAAGAAAGATACATTTCTTTAACTATGGAAAACAAATACATTTATTGTTCATTCTTTGGCAGTATTAGCAACCTATCCTATTTTTCTACCTCAACAGATCTATTGATTTTTGTGTAGGTATCCCATTGTAAAACATTGTACTTAATAATTTTTAATGTAATGGAAAGTTTTCTAATTTACTTCTTTGAGATATTTATGTATATGCATATAAATTGTAATTACCTTTTAAACTTCCTCTGCTCTTTCTTCTGCTTCATTTTAAATGCACAAAACATAACTTTCAAAAATAACCTTAAAAATAACAACCGAGGGGCTGGAGTGGTGGCTTGGTGGTTATGGTGCTTGCCCAGCATGTGCAAGTACACAGGTTTAAACCCCAGCACCCACATACACAACTAAGTGTCGGAGCAACGAAAGCCATGTGAAAAACTCAATAAAAAATATTATCTCTGTTTCTTTCTCTCTCTCATTGTCCTTCTCTCTTTAAAAAATAAATAATGACTGAAAGAAACTTTCTACTAGATTTCATAAGTTTAATAGAAAATAGCATTTCATCACTTATTGTAATTTCCCTTGTTGAAAATAAATTTGCTTGTTGTTCGTGTCCCACAAGCAGGTGCTCAGGACACCACCAGTAAGACCCCTGTCCAGAGCAGCCCCTGCTCAGGAACAACCGCAGGAGGTTCCCTGGCTGGAGCAGCCCCCACCTAACTGACACCTTACATGTCTATCTGGACCTTTTTGAGTCCCTCCAGCAAGTGCTTGGGACACCATCAGAAGGACCCCTGCCAAAAGCAGCTCCTGCTCAGGACCAACTGGAGGAGGTTCCCCAGGACAACCCAGATTCAGATCTGCAACCTTGAGCATGGAACCAAAAGAGGGAGCAAAACAGGGACCCAGGCAGAAGTAGCATCTGGAAGAAGGTCATCATCAAAGAGGTGGTGACTGATCTGATCTTTTGACTTTCAAGGAAAAACCACCTGGAGAACTGCCTACCTTCCCTACTGGAATCAGAGATAGAGAAGAAGCTCTTCAAAAATGAAGAATGAAACTAGGCAAAGTTTGCCTCAAACCCACAACTCCCCTAAAAAGAATACCACAGACAGGATCCAAGATGAAAACCTTGAAAATATAATCAATGATCTGATTACTAAAAGGAACAATGAGCTAAAAGAAGATATAATGAAGGGACTAAGTGAGAAAACTCAAGAGATGAAAAACACTATTATCAAAGACATAGACATACTCAAAAAGGAAGTAACAGAGCTGAAATCCACAGTCAATGACAGGAGAGGGATCATGGAAGACTAATTTCTGTAGAAAAAGAATCTCACCTCTTGAGAAAGAACTTCTGCCAATGAGGACAGGCTGAGCAAGCTTGAGGGCATGGATGACAAAAAAAGAAAAAAGAATCTCACAGAAAACAATCAGAATTTTAAAAATATCTGTAATGAAATGACAAGAAATAATCTAAAAGTAATTGGGATACAGGAAGAAATAAAAAACAAACAAATGGGATAAGGAACATTCTCAAGGAAATAGTTAAAACTTTGCCCAAATAAAAATAGAGTCAGATATGCTAATCCAGGAAGCTTACAGGACACCCAATAGACCTAATCAAATGAGAAGCTCACTTAGACACATTATATTCAAAATGTACAACAGGGAAATTAAAGAAAGAAAATTGAAAGCAACATGGGAGAAACTCCAAATCACATTCAGAGGCAAACCAATAAGAATCACGTCTAACTTTTCAGCTGAAACTCTAGAAGTGAGAAGATCATTGAAGGAGATCTTTCAGAGGTTAAATGAACACAACTAAGAATAGTATACACAGTAAAACCCAGCTTCAAATTTGAAGGGGAAATAACAACTTTTCATGATAAGAACAACTTGCAGTATTCGTAAACAGAAAGTCAGCATTTCAAAAAATTCTCAAAGATAAAATCCAGATAGAAAACCAATCAAACATTACTCAAAACCCACAAACAGAGGAAATTCAATAAAGGCATATGCTATCAGCAGATAACTAAGAGAACACAGAACTTACTAATAAAACACAATGACTATGAACCACAACCACTAACTATTCTAACACTGAATGCGAATGGTCTCAAGGAACTGATCAAAAGACACAGTCTATAAGATTGGCTCATAAAACAAATTCCAAAAATATGCTGCTTACAGGAAATCCACCTTATAGCCAATGACACCCACAGATTAAGAGGGAAAGGATGGATAAAAATCTACCAGGCATACAGCCCAAGAAAGCAAGCTGGAATTGCAATTCTTATATCTGACAAATGGAAATCAAATATAAATAATCAGAAGAGATAAAGAAGGCAACTATATCCTAGTAAAGGGAACAATGCAACAAGAAGTAATAACCATAGTAAACATATACTCTCCAAACATCAATGCCCCCAACTATGTGGAAAAATTTTATTCCAAGACATAAAACCACTTGTGGACCTGATCATGACAGAATAGGGAGTTTTTAACACTCCTCTATAACCAACGGAAAGATCATCAAAGTAAAAACCAATAAAGAGATCTCCAGTCTAAATAACACCAAAAATCAAACAGACTTAAACGACATCTACAGAATATTCCAACCCAAATTGGCAGAATATACCTTCTTCTCAGCACATGGAACCTTCTCCAAAACAGATCACAATGTAGTTCACAAAGGAAATCTCAGCAAATATAAAAAAGTAGATATTATTCCATGTATCCTATCACACAATGATACCATGACCCTAACAATAGCAAAAACCATTGCAGAAAACACACATATACATGGAGATTGAATAACACCCTACTAAGTTAAGAATGGATCCAAGAAGTAGTGAGCTCAGAAATTAAGGAATTCTTGGAAAAGAATGAGCATGAAGACACAACACATAGAAACCTCTGGGACAGCATGAAAGGATTCTTAAGGGTAAAATTTATAGCACTAAATGTCCACATTAAGAATCAGGAGAGATCCCTAAAATTAAGCTTATGCTCCAACTCAAATCTCTACAAAAGGAAGAAAAGTCTAACCCCAAAGCTAGACAGGAAATAAATAAGATTAAAGCTAAAATCGATGAAATTTATAACAATAACACAACAAAAATATTGAAAACAATGACACAAAAAGCTGGTTCTTCAAAAAATTCAATAAAATTGACAGATCCATAGCTAATCTAACTAGAAGAAGGAGAGAATCAAAGCAGAATAACATCATCAATGTAAAGGGGTGATCGCCACTGATCCCATTGAAAACAAACAGATTATCAGAACATATTTTGAAAAACTATACTCCTCTAAATTAGATAATCTATATGACATGGACAAATTTCTAGACACATAAACCATCCCAAAATTGACAAGATGAAATTGAAATCCCAAATAGCTGAATAAGAGGCACCAAAATCCATATAGCAATTAAAAATCTTTGAAATAGGAAAAGCCCTGTATCTGATGGATTTTTCACTGCATTTTACCACACCTTTGAAGAAGAGCTAACACCTCTCCTTCTTAAGCTATTCCAAGACATTGAAAAAGAGGGAAATCTCCTAAATAATTTTTATGAAGCAACCATAACTCTGATATCAAAACCCAACAAAGACACATTAAGAAAAGAAAACTACAGACTAGTATCTCTCATTGACATCGACACAAAAATCTTTGGTAAATTTCTCATAAGCTACATCAAAACACATCAAGAAGATAATTCAGGATGATCAAGTGGACTTCATTTCAGGTACACAAGGCTGGTTCAACATACACCAAACAATGAATGTAATTCATCACTGAAACACAATTAAGGGGAAAAAATGATTATCTCAATAGATTCAGAAAAGGCCTTCGATAAAATCCAGCACCCATTTATGCTCAAAATTCTACAGAAAATAAGGATAAAAGGAATTTACCTTAACTTTGTGGAGGCCATATGTGCAAAACCCTCAACTAGTATAATAGTAAACAGAGAAAAGTTGAAAGAATTTCCACTGAACTCGAGAACAAGACAAGTCTGTCCACTCTCACCACTTTTATTCAATACAGTCCTTGAGACCCTGGCCAGAGCAAACAGGCAAGAGAAGGTAATCAAACGTATAAGAACAGGAACGGAGGAAGCCAAACTACCCTTTTTTGTTAATGACATGATCCTATATCTGGGACATTCAAAAAACATCACCAGAAAACTGCTAAAGATAATAAATGGATTTGGCACAGTAGCAGACTACAAGATCAGCACCCATAAATCAATTGCTTTCACAAAGGCTAACAATATTAGTACAAAAGAAGAAATCAGGAAATTGGTCTCATTCTCAACACCCTATTAAAGAATAAAATACTAGGGAATTAATCTAACAAGAGAAGTAAAAAAAAAAATCTCTACAATGAAAATTATCAAACACTGAAAATAAAATGTGCAGAAGACCTGAGAAGATGGAAGGATGTTCCATGCTCTTGGTTAGGCAGATTTAATATAATTAAAATGGTCATTCTGCCAGAAGTGCTATACAAAGTCAATACAAATCCCCATCAAGATTCCAATGTCATTCTTTGCAGATACAGAAAAAGAAACCCTAAATTCATTTGGAATGAGAAGAAACCCAGAATAGCCAAAACATTACTACTCAAGAAAGTTGAAACAGGTTATTTGCAATACCAGACCTAAAATTATACTACAGAGCTGTAGTATTACAAACAGCATGGTACTGGTATCAAAAAAGGAATGAAGACCAATGTAATAGAATGGTAGACTCTGAGACAAACTCATAAATCTTCAAACATCTAATCTTTGACAAAAGGGGTCAAAATACAACATGGAGGAGGGACATCCTATTAAACAAATGGTGCTGGACAAATTCCAGAAAGTTGAAAGTAGATCTTTACCTTTTACCTTGTACAAAAATTAAATATAAATGGATTAAGGAATTAGTAATTAAACCAGCTACCATACAACTGCAAGAAGAAAAATTAGGACCCATACTCGAAGAAGAAAAATTAGGACCCATACTCGAGCATGTGAGAGTTGGCAACAATTTCTCAACAAGTCTCCTAAAGTGAAGGAATGACATTCAATGATCAATGAGTGGGATGCCATTAAACCAAAAAGTTCCTGTACAGCCAAGGAAATAGTCAAAAGAGACTACCTACAGAATAGGAGAGAATCATGGCCTGTGATCCCTCTGACAGAGGACTAATATCTAAAATTTACAAGGAACAGAAAAACTCAATAACAAACACAAACAATCCAGTCAATAAATGGGCCGGAGACCTAAACAGAAACTTCTCAACAGAGGACATTGAGCAAGCCAATGAATACATGAGAAAATGTTCTAAATCACTGGAAATCAGAGAAATGCAAGTCAAAACTATATTAAGATTTTATCTCATTCCTGTCACACTGGTAAAGATGAAGAATGCATACAATAATAAAGGCTAGAGAGGTTGTGGGAGAGATAGGAACACTAGCACACTGTGGGTGGAATTGCAAACTGGTCCAGTAGCTCTGGAAATCATTGTGGAGACTCCTCAAAAAATTAGGCTTGGGAAGGACCGCAAGATGGTGACTTGAGGACAGATGGCTTCCCCAACAGTTCTGCGTCTGGACAGAAAATCCCCAGTTGATTTCCAGATTTTTGAGGTGCATTTGGGGGAGTAGCATCTTGAAACCCCAGTCCTAATTTGTTCAGTTGATTTGAGGACCAGAGACTTGGGAGTAACGAGTGGTTTTCTATTTTTTTCCATCCGGGCTTGGACATGGCTGGCAGCCACTGCCAGGGAGTCGGGGAGGAGGCCAGCGAACCACATTCTCATCCCCACGGAAAAGCCGATGTGCTTTAAATATAGCGCCACAGTGGTCTCTGTTCCCCTGCCGCTGCCGCGTGGCTGGCTGGTGAGTGGAGTGGTGGAGGATTCCAGCACCCTGCACTCCCCGCAGCAGAGAAGTTGCGGTGCTTTAAATTTAGTTCCACTGTGGACTTTGTTTACTTGACGCTGGCGTGGCTGCTAGGCAGCGAGTGGACCAGAAAACTGGTGGGTCTGAACAAAGTATGGAGAAAAAAGGGAATTTATCTACCCTGCCAGAGAAGCAGAAGTGAGATTTTTTAGTTTCGGATTACATTCCACTGGAGGGAGGGCTGCGGGCCACAGTGATCGAGGCCATAGAGGTTGCAGAGGGCGGGGCTGCGAGCAGCTGTGGCTGCCGCTTGGAACTGAACTGACACAGCGATTGCGTGCTCAGGGCTCTGAGCCCGTACCTTATAAAAACAACAAACAACATCGGGACAGCATCGGGCGAGCAAGTGCAGCTGCAGCCACCCTCCGAGCTCATACACTGCGGGGGATGAGAGCTCAGCTGGGAATCAGCTCACTGAGGGGCCCAGCGGAACTTGCGGCTCAGCAGGAAACTCAGGCCACCATACCAGCCCCAGGAGACAGCTCTCTCTGGCTTTTTAGAGCAGCCTAGGAAAAGTGTACCAGGAAATCACCACAGGCCTCAGTCTCATCCGGGAAAAGAAGGCCTAGGTCAGCCCCAGACTCCACCCATCCTAGGAGGTCTTCAGTTTGCGGAATAAGGGGGAGCAATTCCCTGCCCTGTACACTCCTCCTAGCCAGGACGAGCATGACTTTTGCCACAAGAGACAGTGTATGCCTCTTCCATCAGAGGGAGAATAGAAATCAGCCAGGCTCCCTGCTCATTAAGCCCCCTGGCTGCAGCTCCCCTGAGAAGCTGGCAAACTTCGGAGCTTTCCAGAATCAATCCTCTTCATTGGAAGCTCCTCCTAGAAATCCCAGGAATCTGAAGACACCCCAGTCCGCTCTGTGAGATCACATAACAACAGACCAAGAGACCGTCATATCAAAACCCGGAAGCAAAGTGAACTTCTCCTCCTAAAGGTCCCAGAGACTCCCTTACTGGTTTTAGTTGCAAGGTTTCATTAAGAAACTTAACTTCATTAAGGGCCAGAATCACTCTTAATATCTATACTTCCAAGTGTTGCCTAGTAAGATATTTTGTTTTTTTGCTACTGTTGCTTGCATGTTCCAGGTGTGTACCAACGTATTAATTGGAAAAGTTTACTGGTTCTCCGTTATACAAAAAATATAGCTGTTTTTTCCTCCCTGCCCTGTTAACTTCTAGGGGTGGATATCCCCCCTATTCTTCCATATTTTTTTCTGTTCTTTTAGGGGGGAAAATTAACAATGATATTTCTTCCTGTTATAATACCCTGTTTTTAGGTTTCTTTCTCTTTTTCTTTTTCCCCACTTACCATCTCTCTTATTCCCTCCTATGCATCCTGTCTAGCCTTGTCCTCATTCTTGAGAAGGATCCTAGTCAGTGCATATAGTATTTGAAATATTTTATGCCTGACAAGCATAATTCACAGGGATAGCTTCTTCCCTTTAATGATCACCCAAATCTTAGTAATAACTCTTTTACCCTTCCTCTATTAGGCCACAGCTATCCTAGCTTCCCTTTGGATCTTTATTTTCTCCTTTATTTTAAATTTAGTAAATTTTTTTAATTCCCCCCTTTTTTTCAAAATTTTTCCTCAGTAATTTCTTTTTCTTTCTTCAGCAAATTCTTTACCTCCTCCACTTTCTCACTGTATATAATTGGTTTATATAATCTCTTCTCTTAATTTCACCGGCATTACCCCCCCTTCTTACTCCAAATTGATTAACTCTCTTCAAACCCCCATTATTAAGGCTGCATAACTATTACTGCTATAATTGTTGATCTGAATAACACTTATTTGTTCTTGAAGTCCGTCATATGTAATAGCAATGTGTGGGTGGGCCAAAAATATGGATTATCACTAACTGTAGTTACATAGGCTGAATTCAACAGTCCATTATAATCTATGCTAGTTAACCAATTTACTACTGTTTATTGGAAAATTTGGTTGTACATATTGACAATTTGCTACTAGCACATGAGGTGTTGGAAATCCGAAAAGGTAACAAACAGTTCAGAGCAAAGGGGGTTGTATTTTGAAATCAACTCTCCTAACAAAACCCCAGTTCAAGTAAGGATCTGGACAGATTTCCATATCCAAGAGCTTAGTCCTTAAGGCAGGTGACAGGAAAAAGAACCACCAAATCTTGTATTGCTTCCACAAAGGGTTCACCTGGCAAATAAGAGAGGAGAATCTCTTTAGACATGAGGAATCAAACTCGAAGAGGTTCACAACAATCCCAAAACTCCCCTAGTAAGGGGGAAATGGCCAGGGACTGGGATGAAAATCTAGAACAATATATCAATGAGCTGATAACAAAAAGGAACAACGAATTAAAAGAAAAGAAAATGAAGGGAATAAAGGAGATAACTCAAGAGTCGAGAAACTTGATCATAAAAGAAATTGATTCCCTCAAAAAGGAAGTTACAGAACTCAAATCTGTAGTCAATGAAATGAGAGGGACCATGCAAGAATTCCATAATAGACTAACTTCAATAGAAAATAGAACCTCTGCTATTGAAGAAAGAACTTCTGACAATGACGACAGGTTGATCAAGCTAGAGCTCACAGATATCAAAAAAGTAAAACAATTAAGAGATTAGGAACAGAATTTTAAACCTCTGGGATGAAATGAGAAGGAACAATCTGAGAGTAATTGGAATACAGGAAGAAACTGAACACACAACAGTGGTATGAGGAATATTCTCAAACAGATCATGAAAGAAAACTTTTCTCACATAAAAATAGAACCAGACATGCTCATCCAGGAAGCTTACAGGACACCCAATAGACCTAATCAAAAAAGAAACTCACCAAGACACATCATATTCAAAATGTACAACAGGGATACCAAGGAAATTATATTAAAAGCATCAAGGGAGAAATGCCAAATCACATTCAGAGGAAAGCCAATAAAAATTGTCTGTGACTTTTCAACCCAGACGCTGGAAGCAAGAAGGTCTTGGAATAATATCTTTCAATGTCTAAATGACCACAACATGCAACCTAGAATTCTATACCCAGCAAAATACATCTTCAAATTTGATGGAGATATAAGGACTTTTCATGATAAAACAAAACTGGCAGAATTCGTCAACAGAAAACCTGCCCTACAAAGAATTCTCAAGGAAACACTCCAGAAAGAAGACCAAGCAATTGATACCCAAAATCCACAAACTGAAGAAAGTCAGTGAAAGTATCACCCAGCAGTAACCAACCAAGGCAATCAGAGAACTAACTAAATAAGACACAATGACTATGAATCAATTACACACATCTATCCTAACACTGAATGTGAATGGTCTAAATGCACCACTCAAAAGACACAGACTTGCAGACTGGATCAAAAAACAAAATCCAACCATATACTGCCTACAAAAAAAAAAAAAAAACTCATCTAACAGGCAAAGACATCCACAGATTAAGGGTGAAAGGATGGAAAAAAATCTACCATGCTTATGGCCCAATAAAACAAGGCGGTGTTGCTATACTTATATCCAACAAAATAAATTTCAAACATAAGTCAATCAGAAGAGATAAAGAAGGCCACTATTAGTGCTAAAAGGAACCCTTCAACAGGAAGAAATAACCATAGTAAATATTTACTCTCCAAACAACAGTGCACCCAACTACGTGAATAAATTACTTCATGACATCAAACCACTCATTGATCACAGCACAATTATATTGGGAGACGACAACACTCCGCTGTCAACATTAGACAGATCATCAAAACAAAAAATTAATAATGAAATCTCCAGCTTAAATAAGTCCATAAACCAAATGGACTTAATAGACATATATAGAATTTTCCATACCAAGTTAGTAGAATACACCTTCTTTTCTGCAGCATGTGGATATTTTTCCAAAATAGATCATATTCTGGTTCATAAAGATAATCTCAGCAAATATAAAAAAGTTAATATCACCCTATGTGTCCTTTCAGACCACAATGCTATGACCCTAATGATCAACAGTAATAATCATAACAGAAAACACATATTCATGGAGGTTGAATAATACTCTAGTAAATAAAGAATGGATCCAAGAAGACATGATAGAAGTAATCCAGAAATTCTTGGAAGAGAATGAAAATGAAGACACAACATATCGAAACCTCTGGGACAGCATGAAAGCTTTCCTAAGGGAAAAAATTTATAGCACTTAGTGCCCACATTATAAATGAAGGGAAATCCCAAATAAATAAGCTTTTGCTTCATCTCAAAGCCCTTCAAAACAAAGAACGATCTACCCCAAAGCCAGCAGAACACAGGAAATTATTAATATCAGAGCTGAAACCAATGAAATTGAGAACAAAAAAACAATAAAAAGAATTGATGAAACAAAGAGCTGGTACTTTGAAAAAATAAACAAGATAGACAGACCACTAGCGAATCTAACCAAGAGAAGGAGGGAAATGAAGCAAATCAATAAAATCTCCAATGAAAAGGGAGTGATCATCACCGACCCCATAGAAATCCAGCTAATTATAAGATCATATTTTGAAACCCTATACTCCTCCAAAATTGATAATTTGGAGGAAATGGATAAATTTCTTGACACATACAACATCCCTAAATTGACTCAGGATGATATTGAATTCCTAAATAGCCCAATCACAGGCACCGAAATCCATATCACAATTAAAAGTCTACCAAAGAAGAAAAGCCCAGGCCCTGATGGCTTCTCCACTGATTTTTACCACAGTTTTGAGGAGGATCTAACACCTCTCCTTATTAAGTAATTTCAAGAAATTGAAAAGGAGGGAATGCTCTTATCCTCTTTTTATGAAGCAACCATAACTCTGATACCAAAACCCAACAAGGATACATCAAAAAAAGAAAATTACAGACCAATATCCCTTATGAACTTTGGTGCAAAAATCCTTAATAAAGTGCTAGCAAACCGTATTCAAAAACTTATCAAGAAAATAATCCATCATGATCAAGTGGGCTTCATCCCAGGAATTTAGGGGTGGTTCAACATAAGCAAAACAATTAACGTAATTCACCACTTAAATGGAATCAAGGACAAAAACCATACGATCATCTCAATGGATGCAGAAAAGGCCTTTGATAAAATCCAGCACCCTTTTATGTTCAAAACTCTAGAGAAGATAGAGTTCAAAGGATCATTTCTGAACTATGTAAAGGCAATATATGCTAAACCCTCAGCTAGTATAATACTAAATGGAGAAAAGCTGAAAGCATTTCCACTAAAATCAGGAACAAGACAATGCTGTCCACTCTCACCACTTTCATTCAATATTGTCCTTGAGACCCTAGCTGTAGCAATTAGGCAAGAGAAAGAAATCAGAGGGATAAAAATAGGAAGAGAGGAAATCAAAATCTCTCTTTTTGCTGATGATATGATCCTGTATTTGGAAGATTCAAAAAACTCCATCGGTAAACTGCTTGAACTCATAAACAGATTTAGCAAAGTGGCAGACTACAAGATCAACACACGTAAATCAATAGTTTTTCTGTATACTAATAATAATAGGACTGATGAAGAAGTCAGGAAATCAGTCCCATTCAAAATATCTTCAAAAAAAAATAAAATACTTGGGAATTGACCTTACAAGGGAAATTGAAGATCCCTTCAATGAAAATTATTGGTCCTTGAAGAATGAAATACAAGATGGCCTAAGAAGATGGAAAGATGTCCCATGCTCTTGGTTAGGCAGAATTAATATAATAAATATGGTCATTCTACTGAAAGCTTTACAGATTTAATGCTATCCCCATAAAGATACCTATGTCATTCTTTACTGACATAGAAAAAGCAATTCTCAAATTCATTTGGAACAATAAGAAACCTAGAATTTCCAAAACTCTACTAAGCAAGAAAGATGAAACAGGCGGTTTCACCACACCAGATTTAAAACTATACTATATACTATAGAGCTGTAGTAACAAAGACAGCATGGTAGTGGTGTCAAGACAGGAAAGAAGACCAATGGAATAGAATAGAAGACCCTGAATGAAACAAACCCTCAATACTTTAAACATCTGATTTTTTAACAAAGGGGGACAAAATATTACATGGAGGGGAGACAGCCTCTTCAACAAATGGTGTTGGACCAACTGGACAGCCACTTGCAGAAAGTTGAAATTAGACCCATATCTTTCTCCTTGCACGACAGTCAAATCAAAATGGATCAAGGAGCTAGGAATTAAACCAGCTACATTGCAACTGATGGAAGACAAATTAGGTCCAACACTTCAGCATTTGGGACTTTCTCAACATGTCTCCTAAAGTGAAGGAAGTAAAGTAAAAAATCAGTGAATGGGATGCCATAAAGCTAAAAAGCTTTTGTACTTCCAAGAATACAATCAAAAGAGTCAAGAGGTTTCCTACAGCACTGGAGAGAATCTTGGGCTATGATTCCTCTGACAGGGGCCTCATATCCAGAATCTACAAAATCCGCAAAAATCTCAACTACAAAAACACAAACAACCCTATTAATAAATGGGCCAAAGAGCTAAATAGAAACTTCTCAACAGAGGAGATTGATCAAGCCAATGAATACGGGAGAAAGTGCTCCAAATCACTAGTAATCAGAGAAATGCAAATGAAAACCACATTAAGATATCACCTTATGCCAGTCAGAAGGGCAAAAATGAAGAAAATAAACAATAATAGATGCTGCAGGGGCTGTGGAGAGATAGGCACGCTAACACACTGTTGGTGGAGTTGCAGACTGGTACAGCCCCTCTGGATAGCAGTGTGGAGAACCCTCAAAAAATTAGGGATGAGCCCACCATACGATCCTGCTATGCAACTCCTGGGTATTTTTCCTGGGGATTTAGAATCAGCTCATTATAGTGACACAGCAATATCTATGTTCATAGCAGCTCAATTTACTATTGCTAGGCTATGGAAACAACCCAGATGTCCCTCCCTGGATGAATGGATCCAAAAACTGTGGTACATATATACCATGGAATTTTACACAGCAATTAGAAAAAATGATATTGCAGCCTTTGAAGGTAAATGGATAGCTATGGAAGAAATTACGCTGAGTAAAATCAGCTTAACCCAGAGAACCAAGGGTCGAATGTCTCCACTCATCTGTGGGGGCTGGAACTAGACCCTGGCCATTGAGAGAGGTCATCTAGTATCATGTGTTAAATACAACATAATACTTTTTAGAGATACTGTGGGACCGGGAAAGAGGGATAAGGGTGGGTAATTGGGGGGGGCACTCCTGGGGGTAATTGCAATATCCAGAATATATACACATTTTACATTATTTTGTTAAAAACTTGTATGGTTGTTCTATAATAAATCTCTCAAGTAAAAAAAAAAAAAATTAGCGTTGGATACACCTTATGACCCAGCTATCCCTCCTCTGGGTATTTTCTCAGAGGAGTTAGAATCAGCACATTAGTGACACAGCAAAATCTATGTTCATAGCAGCTCAATTTACATTAGCTAAATTATGGAACCAACCCAGATGCCCCTCACTGGATGTATGGATCCAAAAGCTCTGGTATATAAATACAATGCAGTTGTACTCAGCTATTAGAAACAATGATATTACAGCCATTTAAGGTAAATGGATGACAATGGAAGAAACCATGCTGAGCAAAGTTAACCAAACACGAATATCAAGGTCCTAATGTTTCTCTCATTTGTGACGACTAGAGCTAAACCCAGCCTTGGAGGAAAGGTAGATAAATTCATGGATTAGAACCATATAACAAAAATAAAATATGTTAGTGTTTATGAGATACTGTTGCAAGATAGTGTATAAGATATTTGAACAAGCTATACTGCATGTCTTTACAAAAACATAAATGTTTCATCCTATTGTCAAAAATATCACAGAATAGCAAGGAATAATAAGATGGGAGGAGAAGGGGAAATGTTGAAACTGAGGTAAAGCAAGGTACATTCCTCCTCCCACCCCCTGATCCGTTGTCTCTCTTCTGGGTCCTATATTTTTCCTTAAAAAACTAAAAACAGTGTCATAATTCTGATACTTATGAAAAATATTTTTATATATGTGACTATAGTATATATAGTGACATACTTATAAATGTCACTTTATAAATTTTCTTTATAAAGGAGACTTCCTTTGTATGTTTTCCCTTAAATATTTTGAATGAGAATTCAAAAGGGAAATTTGTAATGTAATCATTCAATAATGTTAGTAAAACTACTTGAGGAGAAAATGACTTTATTTTACTCACTGATATAGTCAGTTGTTTTAAGTAATTTATTTATATTGAATGTCTTTATATTTCTTTTGGAAAAATTACTGTACTAAAATTGCTTATTCATGCTTAATTTCTGGGCTAGTTATTTGAGGATTCTGTATTTATTTTTTCATATTATGATTTATTTAGCTTCTTATCTCTTTTGACCTGAAACAGCTTATGAAATGCCAATTAATTTGTTCTGTGGTGAAAAGAAGCAATTCATTAGTGACAATTAATAAACATTTTTGCAAATTTCTCAATGTTATTCTCAGTTGTTGATTCATTGAGTTCTCTGTGCAGTACGGAAAACTACCTATTTATTTGGAGAATCATTTCATTGATGAATCATTTCATTCAACCTTAGCGCAAAGTAGTCAAGGATACAATATTGTACAATTTGTAATATTTATAATTATTTTCCTTTATTTAGGTTAACAGAGGTTTCTCTGGTTTGTGTATTTGGCTAATTTGTTTACAAGGGCTAATCTGAGATCATGAAGCCATTACTTTTATGATGCTATCAGTAGGAATAAAGTGATGAAGTAATAAATAAAAGACCTCAAAGGCATAACTAGACTTTGCATCCTTAAGCAGCTGTTACCATTTCTGGTGTATTCATATATTTTGCTGTGATAATAAATTTGTATAAACTTAGTGGCTCAAATAAATTACACCAAATTTGTCTTGTTATTTTGTTTGTCTGGATTTTGACATGGGTTTCACTAGGCTAAAATCAAGGTGCAGCACTGTTCCATTCCTTTCTGGAGGATCCAGGGGAGGCTTTTGCTTCTCTTCTGCAATGTCTAGAGGCTTCTCAGTGTCTCAGCTTATGGCCCATTGTCCATTATCATAGCAATTGTTAGTGGAAGTCAAGTTCTTCTCACATCACACAATTCCAATTTTCTTCTTTTTCCTTATTTTCTCACTTTTAAGGAACCTTTACAGTTTAGATTGGTTTTTTCTAGATAATGCAGATTAATCAAGGTCCTTAACACATTTAAATCTACAAAGTCTGTTTTACTGTAGAAGGTAATATATACTAGGGTCCAGTGAGAGCTTTAGACATGAAGAATTATTGTGCTCATCACATGTTTTTCTTTGTCACTCATGTTTTCAGATTAAGATTAAATCGTACATTTTTTATAAAAAGATTAATATACAGGATTCTGGTTTTTATCTGTGATTTAGTTTCTTTAATATTTGTCAGATTTATCTTTTAATTGGTTTCTAAGCATGTTCCAAATAGTTGTTTAGATTTTCATGGCTGTCCAGGAATATATCTGCATAAATTATTGCATTTGGACACAATTTGTATGAAATTATGAATATTTCCTATGTTAATACACAGATTGTGTTGACAGAAGTTGTTTGCCTGACTTGACCATCAGTTTAATCAAACTAATTACTTTATTAGCTCAGTAAACAGTTTTATATTTGGAAAATATTTTATGATGCCATTTAACTTAAAGAAAAAATGAACAGGAGTTCATATTGTAAATAAGAAAAAATAAAATTTCACTATCAGTTTTTGTACACTTCAGAAAAATAAACTTGTCACTTTTTTCAAAAAATTTCCTTGAATTAGTATTTTAGTAAAAACTATTAGTAAAGAAAAAGCAAACAAATGTTATTTTTTTAGGAAATCTTGCTATGTAAATTAAATATAACAATTATAAAGATGCAATATAAATCCAAAATTCCTAAATACTTAAATAAATTATGATATGTTTTTTAATAAATCAGATTTATTCAAGAATCCAAATTATGTTTTACATTAAAAGAGCATTACCTTCCAATTTGCCTTTGAAGATCGGACCAAAAAACCAGTACTTTAAAATAGCTTTTAATTGAATATTAGGCATTTTCTCAGTACTATTATGATACAATGCTGATTTTTGTTAATGTAGACTTTGCTTCATGAACTGAAACAAGTTTTCTTACCATTTTCACTTCAAAAAAGTAAGTGTACATACGTAAAAGTGGACAATAGGTACAGAGATGATAGATATTAATAGGTATCTTTGAGTGTTATTTTATGTATCTTTTGTTTGTCTTCTGAGTCATATGAGTTAATAACTGATCACCATCCTCAGGTTTTCAGAGTTGTTTCAAAGTTACCATATTCACTTCATACAAAATTTTTCAGTGACATTCTCAAAATATCTCAGATTAATTGTTTTAAAAATGAAAAGATCCAGTTGAATACAAAGTGGTTTGGTCACTGGAAAATATTTTGGTGGTTCTTCACATATTTAAACATAACATTACAATATGATCCCTCGATTACTGTGTAAGATACATACACAAAAGAACTGACAGGTATTTGAACAGGTGCCTGTTCACACATATTCACAGAAGCACCATGTACAATAGTTATAAAAAAGTAGAAATATCCCAAATTTCCACAATGGATGAGTAGATTAAACAAATTTTGACATATCCATACAATGGAATATTATTCAGACATAAAAGGAATGAAGTAATGCACAGGGTAAATATGGCATATAGTAAAATAAGGGTGAAATTCCAACTTAACATACTAAGTGAACAATTAAACACAATGGTTACATATTTTGTAATCCAATGTATATTAAATATATAGGACAAATGAATCCATAGAACAGAATACAATTGTTGGTTTCAAGAGAATGAGTGTAGGAGGGATTGAAAAGAAACTGATCCATGCATATGGGGTTTCTTTGAATTGATGGAAACGTTTTAGAATGAGATATAAATGGTAGTTGAGCAAGATTATGAATATGTTCAATTTTACTGATTTATTCATGCTAAAATACATAATATCATGGGTGTGAACTTCACCTAGAAACAATATATTTTTAAGAAAATTTCTGGTATACATAGTGTAACCACCCACAGAGGACTTGGATATATATGTCGTTAGGGTCATAGCTCTGCTGGAGCCTCTGTTCTTTGGTCCTCACCTGGCCACTCCTCATCCATTGTAATGTACACTCTCCTCTCTGGAAGGTGAACTTCAGTGCCTGCAGATAGGTGCTTGGTGTTTTATTGGCCCTAATAACAACCACAGATCTTCTCCACATCCTTTGACTTTCTAAGCTTGACTCCAGTTGAATGTAGTCTTCATCAGAAGCAGGTTGATGCTCAGAAGAAGTGTTCTCAATCCATTTGCTCAAAAACTGAGCAGGAAAATTTATTCTGCTACCCACAAGCAGGGCATAGAGATGCTCTGGTACAGTGGCTGTTGCCAGAGGCTGAGTGAAAGAGGAAATGGGGAGAAACTCTCTGTTCAGTATTGGGCTTTACTTTGCAATAATGAAAATGTTTTGGAACTAGATTCAAGTGGTAGTTATACAACATCACAAATGCTTTTCAATGGCACTGAACGCCACCTTGGCCAGAGGGTATAGTGAAATCTAATGTTTTCTGCTGTCAGTTACATACATAAGCTCATGAAAAATTTCCAGAACTTGGAGATTCATTTCTAATTCAAGAAAAAGTCAGCAATCTGTACTCTCTGATCACATATTTCTATATCCTGTGAGTAGTCCTTCAAGAAGCATTTTTAAAATAAAATTTAAAAAATTCTATTCTGAAATTTGAAACATCTATGAGGCAATATACGACATTTACTGGTTATGAAAGAAATAGAGAATAGAAAGAGAAACATGAATTAAATAGTGTATTTTAAGATTTAAAAAATATTCTTTTTAAATTAGTAGAGTTTTGTATGTAGAAGTTGGTTTCCTAGGACGAGGATTTTAGAATATAGTATAAATTAAATATGTACTCTCAGTATCATTAGATTCTTAGTCTGCTTCTCAACTTTATGCTGGCAATAGTTTGCAAATATCCAGAGAGTTAGCTAGAGATGATATAGTTTGTTGAGAAATCTTTAGAAAATATTTTTATGCAACAACATATTGTTCTGTTTGTTTTGGGACAAACCAAATAGAAGAATATAATTCCGTTAATGTAACATCTCCGGTCTTTGTACAGCACAGGATGTTCAAGCATCCTGATTGATTACCTTAGGCATTTAGTAATAGCTTAGCGAATATTGGTCAGGGGTTCTTTAATAGAAAGACTACTTAAAAAGTCATATTTTTTTCTCTTTCCAGGATTAATATATTCACATCAAGGCATTGTGGAACTTCCCATCATGTAGAATTTATTTCTCCAAACCTTGAACATGAGTTATTCATGATACTTGCTTTGACCAACAAAACATTAGACAATATGAAAAAAGCATAGACTTGAAATGAAATTGCACATAGAACTTGTTCTCCTGTTGCTCATTGGATCCTCTGACACACATGGAAATCCTGGATGCACGTGCTAAATTGAAAGAGACTCCATCCACCTCAGCTGTTCCAGACAAGACCATCATACACCACCCAATCCCAGCCAGTCCACTAGTTCACTACAGGTATTTGAACTGACCTGAGATTAACCAAGCCTGACCCAGACTTCATGAATCTTTCAGCTGAATCCAACTCAAATAGTCAACCCACAAAATCATGAGCTAAATTAGTAGCTGTTTGAGGCCAGTACATTTTGGACTGTTTTCTTATCTACTAAGTTAATGCAATCTACTATACTTTTAATTTCACAACTTATTTAAAATTGCATCTTAACTATACAAAATAAAATACAATAAATATTGATATCCTTTTTCTGAGAACTTGTATATGCTAGATGTATTTCTAAAAATGTACACATTCAAAACAACATTTTTCAAAATAGTGTTATGGAATAATATATGCCCTCAAAATTCATGTTTTACAGCCCTAACCACCAATTCAACTGAAATTGGAGAGCAGGCTCTTAAGGATGCAATTAAAGATCCTTAAGCTAATATGATGTGTGTCCCTCTAAGAAGACAGCAGGATGTACATTCACAGAGGAGGGGCAACATAAGGATACAGAAGGAATGATGCTATCTATAATTTAAGGAAGCTGACTCCAAAAGAAACCAAATCAGCCAACACCTTAATCAAGGACTTCCAGTCTCCAGAATTGTGAGAAAATAAATTTCCCTGTTGTTGCCCCTCAGACTATAGTATGTTGTTATGGTGAGCCTTAGCAAACTATTACAAGTTCTATTAGTACTTATTTTTGCAGATGAGGCTACTGAGTCTTGAAAGGTGTTTATACAACTGATCCACTCTAACACAACTATGTCCAAAGAGATAAAATCCTAAACTGGGTAATTCTTTTGGTGAATCCAGGTTCACAACAATATGGAGAAAACAAAGCAGACTTTTATTGAACATTACCAATATCAGTATGAATGACCAAAATCCAAAAATGTAGAGCAAATATTCAAGAAAACATAGTTTTTTACAATAGAGGAGAAAGTAGAAGGAGAACAAAGACTTTGGTTTCCTTACATGAATGCTTTCTAATTATAGCTTTTGTATATCATGTTTTCTATCTTATTTGGTTATTTTTTCACCATGTCTAGTAATGTTTGATGATATTTCTGCCAAATCTCTATGTTTCTTTTTCTTACGTAAAATGATTGGAAGAAGGTGGTTTCACTTAATTGCTAGTCCTTCCGGGTTTCAGGAGCTCCATATTCTTCATTTAGGCCAAATATATTATTCTATTTCCTTAATTTGCTAAATCTATTCTATTTTCCTATCTCATTAGTTAATTTTTAGCACAAGGGCATCAAACAGAGCTCTGGATATGCCTATCTATGTGGGCTTGCCCTTGGAAAAATATTATCACAGACAAAAGTCAATTAGTTTACTGATAATAAAATTCAAGTAAAAGAACTATCCTGTTCTCAAAATCAAATGTTCCTCAAAAGCAATCAATGATTAATTAAAAGTAGTGAAAACACACTTAGTAATTTTTGCTAATGATTTTGGACAAACTCTTGGATTGATTAAAAGCAAAACATGAGCCTGACTTAAACTCTTGCATTCCATCAATAACTAAACTGTTTTTAAAATTAAATATTAAATATTTTTATTTTTAGTGTTATTTTATTAAGTACAATTTGTGTTCAATAGATTCTTCATTTATACATCTGAATGTCTTACTTTTAATGTGGGACTAGCTATTTTGGTAACATTTATTTTAATAATTCTGAGAGGTGGATAACAAAACTAATATTTTCACATGTATATTCTACAGACTTTTCTAAACATATTAGTCTTATAGATCACAGTGCTTTTTGGAAGTAGTTAATTTTTGATTTTTTTTTTTTAAAGAGAGAGGGACAGTGAGAGAGACAGAGAAAGAGAGAAACAACTTTATTTAGTTTTTCACATGGCCTTAGTTGCTCCAACACTCAGTTGTATACGTGGTGCTGGGGTTTGAACCCGGGTCCTCGTGCTTGCCAGGCAAGCGCCGAAACCGCTGAGCCACCGCTCCAGCCCCAATTTTTGATTTTTAAATGTTAGTATTTAGATTAAATATTATGCACAAACTATAGTGTTAAATTTCCCACAGAATTAGTTGTTCTATTCTCCATTGTCTTTTATGAGACAAAAATATTTTGTCTGTCCTATTTAAACTCTACATAGATTAATGTTTTCAAAATACCTTATATTTTGATTAAAGCATAAAACACTGTGGCTCATCAATTATTTTGAACTGTTTGGAGCCGTGTGTGAATATTTGAGTACTTAGATTTTCAGCAGTAGGAATGGAATTTTCTTTCTTGCTTTTTTTTTTTTTTTTTTTTTTTTTTGGTCATAGGATGTGACTGTCATCCTGTGACAGTCAGGATGCATGCAGACTGTTCCAAACTACAAAGGAATTCTGTTTGCTAGCTTTTCTAAGGCACATCCTTCACCAAATGCAACCCCTGGCAACTTTTGACAGATAAATTCTCCATTGCTATAATTTTTTCCCAAGAACATGATAAAGTAATACATAATTAACTTTCACTATGCATAATGTCCTTGAGTTCATTCAAGTTGCTGTTTGTATTATCTGTTCTTTGCTGAGTCGTTTTCCATTGTATGGATGTACCATGCCTTTTCTTTTTTTTCTTTCTTTTTTTTTTTTAATCAGTCTACATCCACTTCTAGAAGGATATATTGTTGATTTCTAGTTTGGGAAATTATAAAGAAAGTATAAAGAAAGCTGCTAAGGACATTGTATAAAGATTTTCATATCTGCAAATCTCTGTTTTTCTGGGCTAAACACTCAAAAGTGTGATTACTGGGTTGCATGATGAGGAAGTTTAACATTTTACAAACCTGCCAAATTATTTTCCAGTGGGACTGAACTATTTTACATTTCTTCCAGAAATGTTTGAGAGATCCAGTTACAGATGGGTGGTGTTTTAAGTAATGCAAAACACAAAATTCCTTCTTACTGAATTCTTGGACAAAAGTGACTTGGTCATAAAATATATCTGGGAAAAATTACTCAACTGAATGCTAATATTAAGAAAGAAAAGAGCATATGATTCACTCTGATGCAAAATATTGTTTCTTGAAATGATTGAGCACTCAAATTGACATTAGATCTGGCTTCTTGGGAATTTATACATTACTTTTTATATTAATAAGGCTACGTTCTTATTTCTGTTCCAAATAAACAACATATTTTATTGTGTGAAATTTACCCTAAATAAAACAGAATTCTTAGGGTCTTCAAAAATTCCTGGCAATATGGTCAGTCATTAACAGTATGGGGACTGGGGACTCAATCTGGGAGAGGAAGCATTAGCAAGATTTGGAATGTAATACAATCTCAACAGCCAAATAAGAGTTACTTTAAAATAGCTCCTATTTAAGGAATCCATGTGTTCTTTAGAAACTAGATAAAAACATCTTGTGTTAGCTTCACAGTGAATAAAAGACAATCCTTGGGAACATGATTACAGTAGTATATGGCTGCATTCATTCACCAAGAGAATCACTTTAAAGTATGGAACTAATTTATTCTTAAATCCATGGCAATGTTGAGTAATGCAATTTTCACTTTTTTACTTAATTACAAAACCATAATAAGTAAAAAGAATTGAAAAAATAGTGAGATAACCAACCAGATAGTCTTAAACTAGTAAAAGCTGGTTTTTACATTTTACTGTAATTTTTACGACAGCTAATAGGATCAACGATTGCAATTATGTGCTTTTTTGGTGTGGTGAAAATGCTTTAAGCAATGGAAATCACTCCTCATATGGAAATCATTTATTTTTAAAACATATTCTATCCAACCCCATGCAATTTTCTAATTGCATCTTGTTTTGCCAACCAAAGGAAAAGAAAATGGAATTACTTCCATTAAAAATAAACAGTTATACATACCTGTGACACTTTTCTCCTGTGGAACGACATAGACCATAAAAGTCATTGTCATATATAGTGAGTTTAAAACATGCAATCAGAAGAAAGAAGAAAATAGAACTTGCACTCACGAATCACCAGGGCCTGGAGTGTACCCAGAACCACAGAGGTATGATTTGCCTTAATCAATTTTTTCAAAAAAATGTTTTTATTAGTACATTATAGTTATACAAAATTTGGGGGTTCATTTTGACATAATCATACATGCATGGAATGTAATTTGCTCCACTTCAGTGCCCAATACTTCCTCTTTCCTACCCCTCCTCCCTCCCCACTTCTTTCTCTATTCAACTGGGCTTCCTTCTGTTAATTTATAGTTTCTTCATCTGATTAAGAATGATGGTGGTTGTTTGCCTTCACTTTGCTGACTTTATGAGATAATCTATTATTCTTTTTGTCTTAGACTGAATTTTTTTTTCTTTTTAGTTATGTTGTTCTTATGATTTATTAGTTTTTCTTTCCTTTTAAATTTTACTGTTCCTTGGGAAATTTTCCTCAGAGTTGAAAGTTTCAACACAAACAAATAAGTTTCTTTGACTCTTTGTTAATAGCAATAATCACAACCACAACTCTAACAATGAGTGGAAAGTTTTTTTTTTTTTTCTGTAAAGGTAAAACACCAATGATTTGTTTTCATTCACGTGAAGTAAATAAGAAATAAAACAAAAGCATTCCTTTCACTAATTATATTTCCCTAGACAAGCTCATTACTACATCTCCATAGCTATAAGTAACCAATTTAAAACCAAATATGGATATTATTATACACTAGAGTGCCTTTATATTAGGGTTAAAAGTGATTAGATGATAGGAAGCTGTACCTAAATAGTTCAGAAGCAACCATGGTAAAAGCATTCCTTTTGGTACTATACTTAACAGAAATTAGATAAGGAAGCATCAGAAAGCATGATTTTGGTGCAAGCTGCTTGTCAGATACTGGAGACAAGGAAAGCCCCAGGTTAAGTGTATTTGACTGCATACTACAAAACATTTGAGCTCAAACTCAGGATTGGGTGAGCTGTACACAATTACTGGTGTCAGCAGTTTAAATACAGCTCTTGCTGAGAACACCTTGGAGATAACTGTTCAGACCCATTCATTTTGCCAAGTGGAAGCAATAATTGGTAACTGTCGGGGCTACCCACACACACTGTGTTCCTCCAAGAATGACCCAGCATGATTAGCTCTCAGCAATCGGCTCCACTTCTGCTGACTCCTTGAGAGAGGTTCTTCACATTCAGTCACAGATGAACCCACTGTAACTGAACACAGCTGATGACTCATTTCATGGTGCTCCGCATGTCTCTTTTAAAGCTGTATGGTGTTTCCATTTCAGAAAGAACAAGCATCTATTTTTACAAAAGGGTGGGTTTACTACATTATGTTTTCGGAAAAGCACCAAGCAGGCAGGCCTATTCTAATCTTATTCCATTTTAATTACATATGTGTATGTATGTTTGTATATGTATATGTGTGTGTGTGTGTGTATATGTATGTGTATATGCAAAGTTTTTCTTCAAGGAACAATGTCAAAGCGACCTTCAGGCCTTGTCTATAGACTTCTGTGTGTTGCTACAGTAGAGGCAGAATTCAAATTGAGTTTCACTGAAAAACATATTCTGGAAGGAGACATTTCTAGAGATTATAGATAGTTCAAAAGCAATTTAATGCTGAGTACACTTGGGGTGCTGTCTGATTCATGAATAATGAAGACACATGTTCACATGATATATGATATTCACACTGAACTCTATGAATATTTCTTATGGAGAAGGAGTGGTTATGTTTAAGGGATTTGCCTCAAAGGGTTCAGAGTTTGAATTAATGTAAAATGAGGCTAATTTTCTCTTCCTTTAAAATAAAATGCATTATCTTGCCTAAGAACTGCATAAGAAATGAACACTTGTCAAAGTTGAAAATTATTGGTAAAATGTTTTCAAAATAACATTAGTCCCTGTTGCAGTGATGTATAAATAATTTTCTGATCCAAACTTTACAAAAGCAATGCAGATTTTCATGCTTTTAATTCAATGTTCACATATAAAATTGCTCAAGAAAAGGTAGAAAATTTAAATGATATTGTGTACATTTATCATGAAGGAAGTTAATGATCAAATTATTCCCAGCCTTTGCTCCCAGCCTGTGCAGAAAATCAAAGTTTTTATTAAATTCATGTTAAATGTATCAATTATAGTCTTGTTCCACCTGTGCATGTGTTATGTTTGAGTGTATTTATTTTCATGGTCTCTGTCCTCTTTAATCCACATATTTTTACTTTAGCATTTCTTTTTTTATATTTATAACTTTAATATGCCTATAAAGCAATTATTTTCAAATAGTAAATAACCAGAAAATATTTTGTTATTTGTCTTCTACTGCTACTATTCTTTATTTTTTATTGACATAAATAATTGAACATATTTATGGAATACAATGTGGTGATTGCATATATGTACAATATATAATGATCAAATAGGATAATTTGCATTTCTATTGCCTTAAATATTCATCTTTTCTTTATTTTAGGAAACTTTGAACTCTCTCCTCTAGTTCTTTATAAAATATATAATAAATTATTGCGGAATACTGTGCCATTGAACATGAGAAATTGTTCGGCTTTCTTAGTTTTATTTTGGTACCTATTATCCAGTTTCCCTTTATCTCCTCTTTTTTCTACCTATTTTTACTTCTAGAAGCCACTATTTTACTCTCTACTACAAATTCAACTTTTAAGCATCTAAATATACGTGAGAAGCCTGGTGCTTGTCTTTCTCTTCATGACTCATTTCCATTACCATCATGTCCTCTAGTTCCATCCACGCTGCAGCAAAAGGCAGGGTTTCCTTCTTTCTATGGTTGACTAATAGTCCATTGTATATGTACAACATACTTCCCTTATTCACTTATCCATTGGTGAACACTTGGGTGACAATGTGAATACTGTAGCCATAAACAAGGATTGAAGAGTGTTTTTTATTAATTTAATATACTGATTACATTTCTTTTGGTTATATATACCCCGAAGAATGGCTGGTTCATATCATAAGTTCTATTTTTAGTTGTTTTGAGGGGCTTCAAGCTGTTTGCCAAAATGGCTGTACTAATTTTCATTTACACCAAAAGTGTAGGAGAGGTACTCCTTCTCCATATCCTCTGAAGCATTTATTATTTTCGTGTTTTTTGATAATAGCCATTCTAACTGGGGTGAGATGTTATGTCATCATGGTTTACATTTGAATATCCCATGACTATTGATGTTGGCATTCTTTCACATCCTTCTTGACCATTTATATATCTTCCTTTGACAAATATCAGTTCAAATAATTTGCCCATTTTAAAAATTAGATTACTGTTAGGTAGTAGTTTTTGTTGTAGAACTTTTTTTTAAAATTCTTAGTATTAATCCCTTTTTGGGTGAACGATCAGAAGATTTTTTTTTTCTAATTCTGCAGGTTGTCTCTTCACCACATTGATCATTAACTGTTGCACACAATTTCCTTAATTTCCATAAAATTATTTTCTGCATCTATTGAGATGATCTATTGAGATGATCATGTTTTCTTTCTTGCATTCTATTGTGATATACTAAATTTATTGTTTTGCATTTGCTGACTCATCACTGCATGCTTAATTGTTATATCTATGGGATAAATTTCACTTGACCATTATATGTAACATGTTTGTTGTCCACTGAATTTGGTTTGCTAGTATTTTGCTGTGATTTTTAGCATCTATATTTATCAGGGATATTGATATGTCATTTTTTCATTCTTTTCTTTATCATTTCTCTCCTCCTCCTCCTCTTCTTCCTCCTTTTCCCCATCTTTCTCCTCCACCTTCTCTTCTTCCTCTTCCTCCTGGTCCTCCTCCTTCTTAATTTTTTTTAGATGTCCTTGTCTGGTTTTAGATTCAGGGTGATATGATACCATAGACTGTATTTGGAGAGAATTCCTCTTTTTTAATCATTTGACTTGGTTTTGGAAATTTTTTGTGATTTCTTTAAAGTGGAATGAAGACATACTGTCCTGGGTTTTCTTTATTGGGAGATTTGTTATTGATTTGATTTTGTTGCTGGTTATTATTTTGTTCCAGTGCTTTATGTCTTTATGCTTTAATTTTGGTAGATTATTTGTGTCCACAAGTATATCCATTTTCCTTGTGTTCAACATTTTTTTAGTTTATAGTTATTCACATTAATTCTTAATGATTCTTTGTATTTCCTTGATATCAGTTGTAAATTAAACCTTTAGGTCTTCACTCTTATTTCTCTTTTTAGACTACATAACAGTTTGTCATTTTTATCTGTTCAAAAAATCAATGCTTTGTTTTGGTAATATTTTATTTTTTTTTTAAAGAGAGAGGGACAGTGAGAGAGACAGAGAAAGAGAAACAACTTCATTTAGTTTTTCACATGGCCTTAGTTGCTCTAACACAGTGTGTACGTGGTGCTGGGGTTTGAACCTGGGTCCTCGTGCTTGCCAGGCAAGCGCCGAAACCGCTGAGCCCAATATTTTGTATTTTTAAAACCACTTAGGCATTTATTTCTGCCTTTTTAAATTTACATCCTTCTATTAACTTTCAGTTAACTTTGTTTTTCTCATTTCTAGATCCTTGCATTATTTAGATGTTTATTTAAAACCTTTCTGTTGTTGTGACCACTTATTGCTGTAGTTTTCCTTCTAAGTACTTGTTTTATTGAATACCATAGATTTTGTTATGCTGTATTTTCATTCTCCTTTGTTTCAAGAACTTTTTAAATTTCCCCTTTAATTCCTCCATTTTCCATTTGTCATTCCAGACATGTCATTTAATTTCTATGTTATTTTACAATTTCTAAATTTCCTCTTATTTCTAGATTTGGTCCACCGTGGTCAGAGAAGACTAAGACACATAGAACTATTTTAATCTTTTAACACTGAGCAGATAATTATTTTGTGACCTCACATGTGATCTCTACTGCAAAATGTTCCATGTGCTTATGAAAAGAACATGTGTACTGCATGTGTTAGATGACGTGTTCTGCAAATGTCTGTTAGGTTCTTATGGTCTCTAGAGTAGTCTAACCCTAATGTTTCTGTGTTGATTTTCTTGTTGTTCTGGATGATCTGCTCATTCATGAAGTAAAAATTTTAAGTACTCAACTGCTATCATATTTATTTCAATTTGTCTTTCCCATTAGCCCTAATAATGTTTGCTTTACATAATAGGGTGTTTCAGCATGGAGGGCTTATATGTATTTACAGTTTTTATGTTTATTTGCTGTATTAATCCTTTAGTCATTACATACTGGCCTCATCTGTCTTTGTCTACAGTTTTTATCTATTTTATCTGATGGAAGTGTAGCTTCCCCTGTCCACTTGTGGTTTCCATTTGTGCTGTTTCTTTCTCCATTTATTCACCTTAAGTCTCTGTGTATTTTAAATAGTGAAGTGAATTTATTTTATGCATCATATCATTGGGTTATTTTTTTCTTTTAGTCATTTGATCATTCAAAAACTTTTAATTGGGGATTTTAACCCATTTACTTTCAAGATTATTATGTATAAGTAAAGACATGCTCCTTTTCATTAAATTTAATGCAATTATGTATATGCATATATAAGATAATACATAAAGACAATTTCCTTAAAATTATTTTTTGAATTATTTATCAGGCAATCTATTAGCAAAGGGCACCTGGTTAATTTCACATCCTAGACTAGCTGAGCTTCTGGGAGTGGCTCCCTGGCTACCTCATGTGCCCCTACTTGGTGGGGTCTCTACAGCTGTGAGGACAACAAGCTTCTGCAGCTAATGCTTCAAATGTCCACAGCTCCTGCTGGCCCTTTGCCCACAAAAGGAAATCCTTCAGTTCAGGATTTTGTCTTCAGGGCAGAAACAGCAGAGTAGGAGTTGTATGCTTAGTTTCCCCTTTTCATGATGCCGTT
>PVKS010001704.1:90872-134771 GCA_004027875.1 Aplodontia rufa
TTTTTTTTTTTTTTTTGAATACTTGACATTTATTGAGTTGTCCTACTTTCTTTTTTTTTAAATTTTTTTATTTTTGAACAACCGTAAAACCATACAAGTTTTTAACAAAGTAATATAAAATGTGTATATATTCTGGATATTGCAATTACCCCCAGGAGTGCCCCCCCAATTACCCTCCCTTATCCCACCCTTCCCCTTCCCACTACAACTCTAAAAAAAGTATTAGGTTGTAAAACATTATTTCTTATCTGGATTTAACACATGCTAATAGACCAACTTTCTCACTGTCCAGGGTCTAGTCCCCACCTCCACAGATGAGTGGAGACAATCGACCCTTAGATCTCTGGGTTAAGCTGATTTTACTCATCATGATCTCTTCCATAGCCATCCATTTACCTTCAAAGGCTGCAATATCATTGTTTCTATTTGCTGTGTAATATTCCATGGTATAAATGTACCACAGTTTTTGGATCCATTCATCCAGTGAGGGACATCTAGGTTGTTTCCATAGCCTAGCAATAGTAAATTGAGCTGCTATGAACATAGATATTGCTGTGTCACTATAATATGCTGATTCTAAATCCCCTGGAAAGATACCCAGGAGTGGAATAGAAAGTTATAAAGCTTTACCACTGATGTTAAAAGCACAGGATCAGTGTATAATACACAAAGATGATTCTAATATGTCTCCTACAAGTATGATTTCTTGGCTATTGTAAGTTTACAGTGCAAAAAGATCTGTCACTCAAAATATATTACTTTTTAAGGAAGACTGACCATTTATTTAAAGTGAAAATCCGCCAGTTCTCTTCATTTCCCTATTCGCTTTATTCTTCTGTAGCACTTATTTCCCCCATCTATATCATATAATTTGCATATGATTATGTATACGTTCATGTGTTATTTGAACAATTTTTAGTGTAAATGCAAACATTTAAATCAGATATATTTTTTAGGGATTTTGACACCATTTGAAATGTTATGAAATATTCTTACAGATTTATCATACTCTAGCGTTTTGGTCTAGATAGCATTTTTTTGTCAACATAACTATTTGTCAGATACTGATCTTAAAATATGCATATTATGAATTAGCTCTACTTATAAAATAAAGATTATATGTTAACTTTTTGGAGATATTAATTAATGCATAGACTTTATATAACTTTTTTAAATATTATGAATCTATGCAAATAATTTTTATATATTTTCATATATGTTGTCATGGTATTTTAAAGTAGAAAAGGGCATTAACCAAGTAATTGAACAACTTATGTCATAAAACACATATTTAAGATTAATATTATAGATCAATACATAGTATAAAATACTTTTTCTTTTTTTTAAGAGAAACAGTGAGAGAGAGAAAGAGAGAAAGAAAATCAATTTTTACTGAGTTTTATTTTTTCACATGACTTTCATTCCTCTGACACTTAGTTGTGTACTTGGGTGCCGGGCTTTGAATCCATGTACTCATACACATGAGGTAAGTGCCATGACCACGGAGCCACCATTCCAGTCCCCATATCTTTTCTTTTAAAAAATAAATTTTATATTAAATGGTCCTTGTGTGTTGAGTAGATCCATTGCATCAGAGACAGAATAAGGATTGGGCACTAGAGCCAATAAAACCAGAAATTATAATATATGCAGCACAGAGACTAACCCAATTCGACACAGTGTGCTCAGCCAGGACAGATTAAGCCCAGGAACACAGGGAGGGACAAAAAAATGAGGGATTTGGCTGGTGAGGGGGCTATAAAAGTTCTCTATCTTGATTCTTGTAATGCATACATGGGGTTTTACATCTATTAACAAAGCCATATATTCTAATTAGATGTTATGTGTTGTATATAAATTATTATTCAAAAAATTGATGAGGAAAAACAAAAATTAGTGAATACAATAGACAAATAAAAGGTATAAAAATTAACCCCCAAGAAATTCATACTAAAGAGAATACAAATATTAATTTATTCAAGCATAAATAAAATTATATGTTTTGGAAACTCAAAAGAATGAAGAGAGTAAATCTAAATAATACAGACAATATGCAATAATGCTGATGTATTAAATTTTAAATTGATACTAAATTAAATATGACTGCAATGACATATAAAAAGTGTAAAAGTAGCTTGGTTTTAGTTGTTCTGTGTAGCTTACATTGCCCATGAATAACTCCAATGTACTCGTGAATACCGTATAATGGGTCAGTCAAGAAAGTATGTAGTAATTTCTTGGCTAAGCACTAAAACAATAATGAAAGGGTCAAAAATTTCTAGGATAATGGAAGTGAAACATAATTAAACATACACACCCACAAACACACACACAAATATTCACAACTTAATTGAAGAAAAATAAAAAGGAAGAGAAATTATACAGAACAAATAAAAAGTAAAAAAATGAATAGATTTCAACTCAAATATGAAAATAATTACATTAATTTAAAATTAAACTGATGTGTGCATTAAAAAGTCAATGGTGCCCAAGTCCCAGCAGGTGCAGAGGACACCCCAATATGGCAAAATGTCTGAGATTAAATCAGCAGAAACAATCCAACAGTAAAAGGGACACAAGAAAAAACTGAAATACAAATGAAAGGCATAAAGAACATTCTCTAGCCAAAACAGTACTAAGCAAGAAAGATGAAACGGGTGGTTGTGCTATATCAGATCTAAAACTATACTATAGAGCTGTAGTAACAAAGACAGCATGGTTCTGGTATCAAGATAGGAATGAAGACCGATGGAATAGAGTAGAAGACCCTGAAACAAACCCACAAATATTTAAGCATCTGGTCTTTGACAAAGGGGGACAAAATATAACATGGAAGAGAGAGACAGCCTATTCAACAAATGGTGCTGGACAAACTGGACAGCTACTTGCAGAAAGTTGAAATTAGACCCATATCTTTCACCTTGCACAAAAATCAACCCTGTGATCCTGAAATATCATTGGGGCCACCCCCAGGTGCCAACTCAGTAGCCATTAATGAACTTTTCCCCAAGTCCCATAATACCCTGTGGTCTAGTGTTATTCTCTGGATTGTAGTAGCCAGCAGCCATACAGGACTTTTTTAATTCAAAGAAGTAAAATTAAATACAATTTAAAAGTTAGGTTCTTTATTCCTGCTAACCATGTTACTAGTACGCAATACTCACATCCAATCTGTGGCTGCACTATTTGATGTCACAGAATAGAACATTTTCATTATTGCCAAACATTTTATTGATAGTTCTGGAAACAAATCCTGTTCCCATTTCATTTCTAGTAGTTTTGCATCTCTGACCAAACCCTAACTTATAAGTTTTAGCATCTAATAAAATTCCTTTTAAAACAGGGCATACCAAAATGAAATCACAAATAAGTGGAAATTGAATGTACAGGATCAGCATTACAAGTGGATAATATTTAGATTACCCAGTAAGGGATATTGAAACAATGTTTTCTGTTAAAATGTTTCACATTAATAATAATTTGATGAAATTATGTGTATGTAGGAATAGGAAATAATGAATCTTTCTATTATGTATAAATAATTACAATGCATCAACAAAATCAATTTAAAAATAAAAATAAAAAACTAATGCATCTTTACAACTAAAAACAATTTCTTGCTAAAAAAAATAGTATGTCCTAAGAACATTTCACCAAACTGACTACATACAAAGGTAAGGAAATAAGGTTGGAAAAATAAAACTTCACACATTTTACAGGAAATACATAAAGATAATTTTGTGTACTCAGTGTAAAAGAGGATTTCTTGAGCACTATATGAAGTACAAGCTATAAATTGTTTAATTGCAAGTCATAAAATACATAAAACCACAAAAGTAACCATTAATCAATTTTAACATATTAAAATCCTTTTAATTCTATATAAAAAGAGAAATGACAAGGCAAATCGTAAGCCGGAAGAGGCATTTTCAGTGCATATTAATTACAAGGGATCACTATGCAGAATATGTTACAAATTTATATAGATATAAAATCCAAAAGTTAACAGAATAATGGGAAAAGAGCTCAAAAGAACTCCCAGAGGGGGAGATCCAAACAATTAAAACAAAGAGTATTTTCAATCTTCTGTACAGAAACCAAAGGGTCTTTTAAAAAAACATATATTGGAGAAAAACCTGGGAAAGTAGGATTCACACAAATTGCTGTTTTATGTGTACATTGGAACAATAAATTTGTGAACAATTTGGCAATTTTTGGTATATCAATGGTACATTTGCACTACACCTATAATATAATTTCCTTAGTATAATTGATGGCAAATCTAAGAAAATGCTTGACTATGTGCATAAAAGTCCTTTTTTAAGGCTATTCTAGTTGTTTCTAGTTGTTAAAATTTGCAGCAATTAATATTTCCATTGAAATACAAATAAAGGAATAAATATTCATTTAATTAAAAATGTAAATTGACAGTATATGTTCAAAAAACCAGATATACAAGTCTCAAATAAATTATGTATATTTTACATATAATTTAAGAGAACATAATTAAGTTGTATATTATATGGTTTATATAGTGTTTAAGGAATCTCATGTATAATATATATGGCCATATAATTATATACAATCATAAAATAGGAATATATGGGAAAATACATAGCATGTGACTTGAAACTAAAAAAAATATAAAAAATAGTTAATTTGAATGAACGTTAAAATATGAGACACATCATCATAGCATTGAGATGCCATCATTACATATATTATTTGCAATTAAAAATTTAGAACAAAATATAATCTAGATGTTTTTCATATTCTAACCAATTGATCATTTATTGATATGAATAGTTCATCTTTTTAGTTTGCTCATACCATTATTACTCTGTACTATTATTATAGGACTTAGGGAACTACACATAGGTTTTTAAAATAAATGTGTTTATTAAAGCTGATTAGAATATTGGCCTATGCACTATTAATGTGAATCTTGAATCAAAAGGTAATATTTTAATAGCCACTCATTAACTAAGTTAGATACTTTTAGGTCTTATAAAGTTGTATTATTTAATATTTCCATTTTTAGCACTTATTTTCAATACTTGATATTTTATGTTTTTCAAAGTTATGTTTTTCAATGACTTATTGCTTGTAAGTTAGTAAAGGCTTAAGAGGCTTATAGTTCTTTGACAATTTGATAACATACCTTTGCAGTAAATATTAAAAGCATTCTTTATTAATGAACAAGAAAGAAATAAGTACCTATTTATGAGTAACAAACTATATACTTTGATCTACATATCATCTCCCATCTGCTTGGCTAAACAAATGCAAGATAAGGATATGTATTAACTGAGTTCTTCTCCAGGAAAAAATGATCAATAGAGTAGATGAATGGATAGATATTTGGAAAGAAAGGTATATAATAGAGGATTTATTGGGGGATTGGTTCAGACAATTATGAATGTGGAGAAGTCCTAGGACAGGTTTTGAGGAAGCTAGAAAATAAGACTTAAGTGGAATCATTTGGTCTAAATCTTAAGGCCTCAGAACCAGAAAAGTCAATGGTGTAATTAATGCTTAGTCTGAGGCTACAGGCCCGAGACACTGAGTGGAACGTATTGTTATAAATTCTAGAGTCCAAAGGCTGAATTAAAGTCTGAGAGTTCTAATGTCTAAAGGAAGGCACAGAGAGTCCAGCACCAGGAGAAAGAGGACATGGCCTTTTCTGAGCCTGTTCTTGTTCTGTCCAGGCTCCCAAGTGACTGGTTGGCAATCTTCTCCACACAGTTCACCAATTCCCATGTCACTCTCCTCTGGAAATACCCTCACAAAAACAGCCCGAAGCTTCACCAGTTCCCTAAATATGTCTTAATCCAACAGAAGGAAATCTGAAAAAAAAATCACAAATTATAATTGGCTTAGAACACATCTCAAATGTGTATTCTTTGTGTACAATTTTGTTCTCAAAGAAAAAATGGTCATTAAGTCAAGTAAATAACATATTATTACAGTGTTTAGAAAGGTGAGATTTGTTGTGTATGCAGTAATGAGGTTTGAACCCTGCTCCTCGCACATGCCAGGCAATTGCTCCAACCATTGAGCCACAGCTTCAGCCATACTGAGATTTTTAGTATATGATATCTGGCATCCATTGCCATAAGTCATTCTTACCATTCCATGGCATCCTAAAGTCATCAAATATAAACCTACAATGAGGAGAATCAATCTATGACACAGATCTCTAAGTGCAAATTCAGTAACTAGAAAATGCGATGTGCACCTTATCTACAGACTTGAGGTAAAAGGTAGGCATCACATGGAAAAAACGTAAAATGTAAGATTAATTCTACAAAGTAGCTGATTGGGGATTTGTAATATGGAGTGAAAACTCCAGAATAGATGGGAAAGTGTCAAGACCTTTAGTGCTAGTGCTAAGTTGGTTATTTCTCATTATCAGGGACAGGGACAAGTCAGTTGATTCCTTTAATCTACCCATTCTCATCAGAAGACTCAGTTTTTACCTCGTACTCTAAGCTATACAATGTCTGAGCATCTGGGATAATGTCTATAAACTTCAATAAAAGTTTTTAATATATTTAGCCATTTTATCCAAATTTCTTTAATGTTAAGAAAATAATGGCATTTATTTGTGCAAACAAAAAGAGATCATAAATATATGTCTTGGCTATCTATGCAAAATTATACTTTGTAGAAATGTAACTGTATGATATAATATATAGGGAGTTGAATTTTGTGTACAATTTTTATGCACTAACTCAGATATTAAAATCCTAATAATTGCTTACTTATACAAGCATTTAATATTAGTGTTTCAAAAGGTGCTTTAAAGACATTGAATTTTCTTTTTTTCAAAGTTATATTTATCATATTGTAATAAGCATACTAACATGAGATATACTATTTTAACAAATTTTTAAGTGTGTAATAATATTATTATCTGTTGATTAGCAGCTCCAATTTTACTGCCCTCTCCCCTTTGGCAGCCATCATTCTGCCTTTTTAATAGTTTGACTATTTTGGATATGTCATATAAATAGGAATCATTTTTATGTGAAAATTAAAGACAGATTCTGTGCTTACCTCATAAAAGGAGATAGCACTCCTGACTTTGATGTGCTATGCGTATAACAACAGAAAAGGAAACAATTACTGTTGTACTGTTCGATTGAAATTTCTTTAAATTTTCATCTCTCCAAACTTTAAAGTCTCTTTAATGATTAACCCTCATCGGATCATTTTGTAATATGGATCATTTTGTAATATTCCTATGGAAAAGGTATTGTAAATGAGGAATAATGGTCTCAGTTAGTAAACCTATGGCTAGTGATCAGTGCCCCAAAATATCATGACTATGTTCTTCCACATTCTGTAGCCTCCAGAACCAAAAGTAGGGAAAACCTGTCTTTGACCTGCCTGGTTTCTTTATTGTGTTTCCTTTTCTTCTTGAGTGATACTCCACATTCTTTAGGCACCTAGTGATTTTTAAATTCTTTCCTTCTCCTTTTTAACCTATTAACCTGTGCACTCAGAAAGGGACTTGAATTGAATTCATATTACATCCTGAAATAGTTCATTTAAACTTTGTGTTATATCCTTCTCAAGGATGTTTGAATGTTACGAAGTTCAACTTAACCATGGAATAGAACTGTAATAGTAACATCAGTGATGTGATGCACGAGTCATTATTCAGAAGTGGATTTATCTTGTGTGACTGTAATAGCAGGACGTTCAGAGGTAGAGTGTATCTATGCACGAGGTGAATGTTCCATAACACATACAACACAGTTGCATAAGCACTGCCATGGGGGAAGAGAGGAAGTAAGGGTCAAATATTGCACAATGATTAAAACAGAAAGCCATGTATTAAGAGTTGTAACACAACAGGAAACTTTGCTTTTGTTTAGTATCGGAATGTTTCCTTTCTGCGTAAGTGTAAGAGCGGTGCATCATGAACCTAAATGCAAAATTTACAATTGTCAATTTGAAACTTATCATTTCTCTCTCTTCTATAATATTTCTTATTAAAAAAATAAAGTTTTTTAAATTTTTTTCTAAAAAATAGTCTTTGAATAAAGTTTTCCCTAAAATTTGCTATTTAAACTTTTCTTTCATCTTTCCCAAGGATGTTTGTATTTTTCTATGTAGAAGTTCTGGTATTCTCATGATTTTAAAAGAAGTTAAACAAAATCTAATCTTTCTCTGTTTTTACATAATTTGCAGAGCTTTGTAGAAATTGTACATTTGGCTCTTTGCTGGTACACCTGATGCTATCTCAGGAGAAATTACATAAATTAAAGACAGACCCAGAAAGGGTCTTTTTATATGCAAAGAAACAAAATGTATATATCCAAGACAGCATTTGTGGGTAGGAGAAAAGTAGTCTTACGCTAGGAAACCAAAAAAATGATGACAATATAAAATAAATGATGTGAAAATAGGAATGAAAAACAATATAAATTAGAAAGTGAAAATGTATTGTGTGCCCACGAGAATATTAAATATGCTTTCTGTCTCCCATTTCATACGTAGGAATCTGATCATTAGCTCTTTGTTTCCCCCTACATACATTTTAACTTTTGAATAAAGTGAGGAGTTGGCACATTTACCAAAACTGTTATTTTTTTGCTTCATATTTTCTAATTCTATGCACAGAAGCATATTTTGACCTGCAGATTCACGTTAATTCCTTAATTTCTGAGGTGTTACTAAAAAGTCAGGTAAATTTTACATATACATATGTGTGTTTATACATTGTGTATGTATATATATTATACTAGTATTTACATATATATAATTAAAAATTCTACATAGGAGCACATCCCTGACATCCTCTACTTTCCTACCACTTCGCAGCTCTCCTCAAATGTTCAGAAGCTAAAAATGAAATTTTTACCACTTGTAATCATCATGCCTTCTGATTTACCATGTTACACATAATACTTATAGATAAGAGTTAATTTGTTCAGGATTGATTCCTTCTAAATTAGCCTTCTAGAAAAAATTGGGCGTTTGAAACTTCTATAAAACTCGGAAGATATGGCAGATCAGGATCCAAGGCCAAAGATACATTGCATCTGAAAGCCCCAGTTTGAATCTTGGTTGTCAATTGTAGGTCCCATCAGGGGAAATACAGTTCTCTCTAACCATAAATTATGACGTTAAGAATCAAGCTGAATGCTGATTCTCTATAATGCTCCTTTTGGACATGACAGATGTTTAATATACTCACTTCTAATTAAATTGTAATATTTTACCCACTGTTCAGTTCATTTTCTGATTTATTTCCCATCCTCCACTTCCTCACCTACACCCATGCTGTTTTCATCAACTGTCTCCACCGTCAGTAATTTAAATCAGGGACTTGGGGCTGCAGCTCAAGGCACAGCACCCACCTAACATCCATAAAGCCCTGGATTTGATTTCTCAGTATGAAACATAAACCAAAGCAATAATAATTTAAATCAAAAAAGCAAATGGAATAAAATAACTAATTGTTATTTTTCTCATTGTATATATTCAATCCTTTACTACATTATGTCCATTCTTTATTGTAGCTATGGCAGGAATCCATATACTTCTTTGTAACTCCATTGCTACCATCATAGCTTTCAATATAAAGAGCTGACTTCACCATTGCAAACATCATTCACCTGTTAAACACTTGATCTAAACTTCACAGCCAAAAATATTGCTTTATTCTTTTCCTCTTCTGATAAAGCATTTAAATTTAACTACCAAAGTGATAAATATGTATCATCGTATGCACATATTCATGAATTTTATCAAAGTTAATTTATCCATGACACAATCATAAGGATTGACATTAAATATTTAGATTATCATGTAGCTGACCTACTAGCATAAATACAAATCACTCCAATAGTATTTCTAGAAGTATAGAAATCAATAACAAAATCAAGAAAAAAAACACATACTGAACCTTCAGCAGAGTAAAAGAAAACACTAGGAGTGCAAAGTTCATTATATTAGAAAAATAATTAAATTCAAATAGTAACGTCTCTTGAGCATATACTATAAGCATGTGATCAGTAATCAGACGGATATTTTTACCCCAAAAGCTTTATAATAGTTTTTTTAAAAAAAGAAAGTAAATGAACAAAAAAAAAAAAAATAAAATAAAATGAAGGAAATAAGACAGGAGGAATTAGCTGACCAATTAATAAATCTAAATGAATAAAAGAAAATTTAATCAATAATAAAAGGTCAGAAGAACACATTGGTATTGGAAACTGAAAAAAGATGATATGATCTCCCCACAAAACTAGAGACCAATATTGCCTATGAAAATCAATGAATCCTGAAGAGGGAAATCTGAGAGGCCTACCATTAAATCCACTGTATCAATGATAAGCTAGTATACCTGGAAAATCCAAGAATAATTATACTCTTCTTAAACAGAATAAAAGATAATGTGCATTCTCAATCAGAACAAGGAAGTGAAACACAACTACACCTAGACAACATTTCTCTCCTTTTGGATTGAGGAAAAATACAGTCTTGGAAAAACATTCCATCAGTAAGACTGTGGAGAAACAGGCAGTCACAAACACTGATGGAACGCAGACTGTTCCATCCTTTAAGAAGGGAAATGTAGTAGTGTATAACAAAATTACATGTTTTCATATTTTCATCTATCCAACTTCTTCCAGGAATCTAGACTATACAAGAATACCCAGCACAAATTTAATTAATTTAATATTATCTCCACTTGTAAAATACCAAAAAAATTAAATCTTTGAAGTTCTATACATGAAAGAATAATTGAAGAAACTAATATACATTTTCTCAATGGTATACTATACAGTTTTAAAAACAATTATGAAGATTTTTATAAACTGGTCTATAGTGATTTCAAAAAATTCAGAAATTGCCTCTATTTTTCTAATTTTTGTGTAAGAATGTTGGGGAAATATGAAAATCTACATGTAACTGCATATTTTGCAAAGAGAAACAAATTTGTAAACTGGAATACACAGGAAGTTAAAAGGATGGGAATGAATTTGAAGAGATCCAGAAAGCAACTAATGAACATATTTTTTTAATTGTAACATTGATTGTTAGAACCAAGTTATGTTTCACTTTAAAAAGAAGATAAAAGGAAAATCTCAAACACACAGCATGAACAGGGGTAGCTAACTCCTTTTCATGTGTATGAAATTAGAAGGAGTCTAAATAATTTTGGTATGCATATTTTGTCTAAAGACAAGATAATTAGCTATAAACACTGTAATTATTTTAAACTGTAATAAACATCTTCATTTTCACCATGGTTTTATTTCACTCTTAAAACCGCTTCCTGTATATTTCTGGAATGAGATGCTAATCAGAATATGAGACTCAGGGTTTTCACCATTTGAAAAGTAAAACAAGACCTATAGTTATAATATTGAAATGGAAGGGAATAATTTGATATGTACATTCAGAAATATAGATATATATTCTAGCTCAGTATTCTGAAAAGCCCTAGATATTTTAATACAGCAGTGGAAATGAGCACACATGGGGCACAGATATTGTTTTGTAAATATCATTCCCACTAAAAGGACCAGAGCTCCTTGGGAAAAAAAAATAGCTGATATGAGAGTTAGGAAAAATAAAATGCAAGAACAGAGTGTAGCACTTTTAAATTACTAGAAAGTAATTTAATGCTTAAAGAATGATGGAAACATCAAAAATACAGGTATTTTCTTAAGGGGAACTATGTTGGTGAAGTCTGGGTTAAACTGGGTAAATCTGGGTTAATTTGAATCAAAAAAGTTTAATATTACTTATTTAACACTATAATAGTAATATCATGGAATAGGTTAGAGATTATAAATATAAAATAATCAAAATTTATGAATTTATATTGAAATAATTTATATAGAGGGATAAATATTTTTTAAAAAATAGTTTCATCCAAAAATGTACAAAAATGATGGAACATAAAGTCATAACTTGGCAAGTACATTAATAATTGATTTAGGTAAGGCTCCTCGATGGAAAAATGAGAAACGTTATATGTTATAGAATTTCACAACGGCTTCACAAAATAATTGAAAATACAAAATATCAAATTTTAAACAAAATTTGGCAGAACCCACCTTAAAAATGTGATAAACTATTAACAACATCTGTATCAGAAAATACAAGCATGACAAACAACATGCCCAACTTAGGAAGCCCTAACTCATGGATAAGTTATTCCTGCCACCTTTACACCCTGACAGAAATATTTAAATAAATAACCTGATTCTTATCATGAGGATATATCAGACAAAATCAAATTAAGGAACAGGACTATAATGTTTAAACCTTCCAAGGGCATGGGAGAGAGAAAGTCTCATGAACCTTTGTACATTAAAGAATACTAAAGAACAATGCACCTCAAAGGGTGGTTCCCAGACTAGTAGACTGGGCATCACCTATGGTTTTGTTGAAAAGAACTGAAATCAGGATACCATAGTGATGCAGAAGCAACAAAATTTATAGCAGTCCAATTCACAATAGTCAGGTTATGAAACCAGCTCATGTGCATAGCACGTGGATGGATCAAGAAAATGTGGTATGCATATACAAGTTTTCCTGAGCCATAAAGAAGAATGAAATTATGAAATTTTCAGGCAAATAGATGGGATAGGAGAGCATTATGCTAAGGGAAATAAGCCAGGCTCAGAAATTCAAGGGTCTCATATGCAAAGGGGAAGAAAGTGGGGGGAATCCCATGAAAACAGAAAGGAGATCAGTGGAGCAGAGGAAAGGGGAAAGGAGGAGGAACAGGAAAAGGGAGAAATGGTGGAATGAAAATGACAAAATTATGTTATGTACGTATAGAATGCAACACAGTGAATCATGCTTATTTAAATCTATAAAGCACCAAATAAAAAACATAAATAAATATAAGGAAGACCATTAGAGTAGAGGAAGGGGAATGGGAGGAGGAAGGGGAGAGGGAAGGAGAAAGCACTTTGGACCAAAATGGAGCAAATTTTTATGATTCTGTCAAAATGAATTCCAATGTTATGTATAATTATAATGTACTAATAAAAAACATGAAGATAGAAAATATAAAATCAGGCAACTTCTAATATTTAATTGAATTAGGTTCTTCCTGTCATGTTGTCTTATTAAATCCTCCTACTGATTCCAATGCCTGGAAAACCATTGAAAAACCATATAACTTCTTGCAAATTTGATCCTAGAGCAGAGATTTTTTTCTGGTGATATTTGATTAAAACTTATAAGACAATAATATATTGTCTTTTTTTCCTCTTTTTGGGTAACATATCACCATATATCTTGCAACATAAAAGAACACCTCTTCATTCACTCACAGCTCTGTGTGTCTAGAATATGTGCACAGCATGGCTTGGTTTCTTGGCTCAGGATCAAAGAAGACTGTAAAAAGGCTGTGGGTCAGTTGTATCTCTATTTTAAACCTGTCTCTGATCATTAGTTCATGTGATTAGGACAGTACTACCTATATTATCTTCTACCCAGTGAAAAGTACTCTGGTTATGGATTCATTACATTTTCTTTTTTTTTTTTTTTTTACAGAGTGAGAGAGAAAAAGAGAGAGGGAGTTAGGGAGATAGAAAGAGAGATTCAGTTTTATTTATTTTTCCATCTGGTGTTTGTTTCTCCGACACTTAGTTGTGTACATGGTGCTGGTGTTTGCCCATGCCAGGCAAGTGCTCCAACTGCTGAGTCACCACTTCAGCCTGGTTTCATTACATTTTACCTATCTACTTTTGAGGCAGAAAACATCCAGTTTTGTGCAACATTACACTACCATAAATAATGCCATCTTCTACCCATCCTTGAAGAGAGCTTTGTGAAACTGAGATATAAAATCCAAACTAGAATTGCAGTGTCATAACATGTTGTAGTTTAAATGAGGTGTTCCCCAAAAAGCTCATATAGCAATGTTCAGAGGTGATTATGAAAGCTATAACCTAATTGGTGGATTAATTTGATGGGTCAATCATTTCAATGGATTACTAAGTGGTAACTATAGGCAGGTACATACCTGGAGGAAGTAAGTCCTGCAGGGTGTGTCTTTGGGGATAGTATATCATGTCACTGGCTCCTCTGTCTCCCTGGCTGACATAAACTAAGAAGCTCTCTTTTGCCACACCCTTCTACCATGATGTTCTACCTCACTTCAGTCCAGAGCTGAAACTTAGCAGACCGAACCTCTGATACCATGACCTAGAATAAATTACTCCTACTTTAAGTTGTTCTTGCCTGATGTTTTGGTCACAGCAAAATGAAGTTGACTACCATATAATAAATGGGAGTATTTATTGGAAGAAGTATGCCAGATTACTCCACAGGCTTCCTGCGCCAGCCTGCATTTCTCCTGGAAATGGACTAGCACTATTAAACACCTATGACTACACCAGGGTGACATTTCTCGTTTTTAATACTTTAGTTTTTGCCTGAGAAAAGCTTTTTATATTCAAACCACTATTAATAAATATATAACAAGTACTTGAATTCTATCATCAAGTAAGTTCTAATGTGAAAGTAAAACAGCACAGAAAGAAAACTATCAATTACATTGTTTTAACCATTGCTTTGAAGGAAATATTTAACGATTGTTGAGTCACAAAGTGTACAAATAATTTTGTATATAGTGCTGAGGGTTTCCCCCATTGCATCATAATATGGCAGAGCAGGTGAGTGCATGAGAGAAAGCGAGGAGATTGGGCCAAAGCTCTCTGTTTTATGACTAACCCATTTCCAGTAATGGCCTTAATCCATTCGTGAAGGTGAAGCCCTTATGACCTAATCACTTCTTAAAGGCTTTACATGTTAATACTTTTATTACTGTTACAATGGCAAATTTCAACATAAGTTTTAAAGGAAGCTTTCAAATTGCATGTATATATGTGTATATGATATAATATATATTTCATTATATAGAATCAGTAAGTGATATTTCTATATACAATTTTACTATATTAATTACAGGAAAAGCATCTTATGGTCAATAAATATACCAGTACAAGTGGTTACAAATATATTTTTAGATAAGCTCTGTCCAGAGAGAAATTGGATTCTACAGTTTCTATGAATTTTGAAGTGTCTGTATCTGGAAAAACAATAACATTAATTTTCTTCCCAAGAGTGGCACCAAGGCTTTAAAAACAAGAGAGCCATAACAACAATCAAGGTTCAACTAGGAAAACTGAACCACAATGATTTTTACAGAAAAAAGGACTCATTATAGAAAGGGTGAGAAAGCAATGGAAGGAAGGGTTGGACACAAGGGAGGTGGGGATCAAAGTCACTAATCACTCCAGAGAGGAGACGTGCAACTGCTAGAGCAGCGTGAGGGAGATCTGGGCGGAAGGGTAATGGGGCTTATTGCTTCTGTACCTACTGGTGGGTTTGTAGTCACTGTTGGTCAGCTCTAATAGAATAATCAGGTTAGAGAGCCAGTCACAGCGTAAGAGAGAGGGAAGTCAGCCTTATCTGTCTCTCACTTCCTCTAACCAAGAAGATCAGAGAATAACATATACACCTTCACTTTTGCCCTCCAAATCATGCACACTTTCTTTTGTCCTATTTTTATTGACAACATTTCAGAAAAAAATAATTCTGGGAGATGCAGTGGTTGGCTTATCAAGTTAACAAAATACAAAGCCACCAAATCCAATCCTTGTCAAGTGGGCAGCCATACTCCACTTGTTTAGCCACATTTACCTTCCACAGAAGAAAATAGCAAAATAAATTTTGTACTCTGGTAACAGTTGCAGTTACCTCTCATATGATCAAAGATTAATTGATATCTATTCAAAGTACATGTGCACTTCAACAATGGATGTAAAATTAAGAAAAAGATACATTTCATTTCAGTAATGGGTCATATGGTGGTATTTGCTATTTTTAACTTCTAACTTACACCTAATTTCACTGTTTTTTTCATAGATCACTTAGGCTGGTCATGATTACTTGTCTACTGAAATAATACAAAATCTCATTCTGAGGGATTATGACATTAGTATTCCCACTTATTATAAATCTTGTCATTTTCTATTAACTTTCTCAGAAAATGTAATAATTCCATGAGGTTTTAAAGAAGATTCCTTGTGTTACTATATATTTCAAGCTCCCTACTTGTAAGAAATAATCCAGTTTTCACTTGACAGCCACAATCAATTATACCTATCAGCAGGTCAGATACCCTCTTTGCTCATTGATTTTTTAGTATGAGAATTATGAAGTGGTCAAGTGCAGCATCAAATTTTAGTTTAATGGACTTATTGCTGTAGCCCTAGAACAAGCTTTCTTCTTTTGTGGGTAGAGTATATGAAGCAGCAAGGTTAAAGAGACAAAAAACCAAAAATTTTGAGTTTTGCTCATATATCATTATAGATAGATAATAATTATGTCCATTCTTTCATCTTTTTATTTTCTGACTTGGGAATCCTTTCTGTGACAAAAGCTATGAAATGTATTAGTTTCTCATATTGAGCATGTGCCCTGCTCAATGTCATCCAGATGTCACTATATCAGAATCGTCAAAAATCTTTTCCATCATTCCATCAGGCCAGCTGCATTGGGGTTATTAGGAATATAGGAATATAGGTACATACTTCTGAGCCACTCAGAAACCTCATCTCAGCTGCTTTGTGATTTTCTTATGGAAATATCAAGCAAGAATAGAAGTAGTTAGGGAGAGAGACTGAACAATGTCCACAGTTTCCCAATGAAAATTAAGATTCTTCTGTCAGAATGGATTTTGTGATCATTTATTCAGGATACAAATATTGTCTCAACCTTTGCCTATTTAAAAATATCTGTACACATACATGTTCCCCAAAGACTCTCTGCTCATGCATTTTCTAATTATGCTTCTTCCTAATCTCAGATTATTTTGCTAAATGGTTAGATATTGCCCATATATTATTATGGAGTCATAACTACAATCATCTCCCCTTTCAGACAAAAAGGGGTATCTAGCTCTTGGCATAGTTTCTGTTTACTGGATTAAGACTACTTCTCAGTTACTGATGAGCTTTGTGTTCAATTTTGGATAAAACCTGCATATATTGTGCAAGACCACATACAGATATGGCCCAACATCACACTATCTCAGACAACAGATCGTAGAAAATCTCCATTGGAGTTTTAAGTGTGGGTGGAAAGAAAGCAATGTGACAGTTTATGTGATATTTTTGCAGCTTTAGGAATATCTGGAGGCAAATCATATACATATATAATATTTTAATATGTTGATGATGCTTTATTATGCCCAGTCAACTTTACTATTTTTCACTAATTTTATGGATGATATCAAAAGTTTCATTCATTTTTCTCTTTTGTTTTCCTGTTTTCATTTTATGCATTTCTGTTCATAATTTTCTTCCTTTGCCTTGATTTGAGTTTATTTTGTTCGTCTTTTACTTTTAGTCTGAGATTTGAAACAAGTTATATTCCTGATTTAAGACATTCCTTTTTTTTTCTTTTGTTTTCTTTTTTTTAGAAAGAAGGACAGTGAGCGAGAGAGACAGAGATACAGAGAATTAATTTTTATTGAGTTTTTCACATGGCTTTTGTTGCTCTGACACTTAGTTGTGTACGTGGGTGCTGGGGTTTAAACTCATGTACTTGCGCATGCTGGGCAAGCACCGTAACCACAGAGCCACCACTCCAGCCCCCCCCCCTTTTTTCTAATGTAAATATTTAGTACTATAATTTGACTCAGAACTGCTTTATCTGTAATTTTCATATACTGTATTTTAATTTTCATTTATTTCTTCATATTTAAAATTTTCTGTTTGAAATCTGGATTGCTTAGATATGTTATTTAATTTTTCAATTGAGGATTTTTTTAAAGATGTCGTATTATTGTCTGAGTTTATGATTGTCAGAAATCATAATTTATATTATTATATATTATATTATGATAATTCTTCTATATTTGTTAAGATTTGCTGTGTGACCCAGAACATGGTCTTCTTTGATGAAATCTTCCTGGGTGCTTGGAAGGCATGTGAATGCTTCTGTTGCATAATATATCTGACATTGTCAATTATGCGTATTTAAAATATTGTGTCTTCTTGGTAGGCTTCCCTTTTTATCATGTTTTGATTTCCCTCTTTTTTATGGTAAACCGATTTCCTCAGGTGTGTACTTTATATGATATTAACACAGCTTCTCAAATCTGTAGGCACATGTCATTGGCAAATTATGGTAAATTTTTAGCTATTATTTCTTTTCATGGTTTTTCATTCATCAAAATTTTTTTTGCCATTTCTTTTGGATATCTAATGATATGAAAGTTAAATCTAGATATTTTTATTCTAGAGGTCCCTAAGACTTCTTTAACATAAAAGTCCATTTCCTCTGTATTGTTCAGAGTGAGTGAGTTCTATTGATCTGTTCTCAAGTTCAGCGATTCTGTCATGGAGCTCATCCAGCAATATCTCCTCCTCCCACTTTCTTTGTTTGTATTTTTCAACTTGGTCCATTTTTAAATAAATTGTATTTCATGATGAGACTTTCCACCCTTTTTTAAAAGCAATCAGAATTCTTAAAACAGCATTTTGGTAGTTGCTTTAAGGTACTTTTATAGGTATATGCTGAAATATTTATAGCTTAAGTAATGTTAGGCATGGTACTCACTCCCAAATAATTTGAGGGGCCAATGGGAGGGATTAGAAATAAAACAAATTTAGTGTAAAGTCAACAGTCGGTAAAGCTAGGTGATAACCTCAAGGAAGTGTTTTTCCTAAATATTTTCTCCATTTTTGCACTCATTTGAAATTTTTTGTAGTGAAAATAATGGGAAATCTGAAATGCAGGTTGTCTTGATAGAAACATTGTTATAAATATTAGGTGCACCTTTGTTTTTGGAAATATTTGTGGATACCATAAAAGAGGTTAGTCTTGCTTGGAGCCCCTTCTTCTTTTTATTAGAGATAAAAATGTATCAAAAACAAACTAACAAATAGAAATAAAAAAACAAAACAAAACAAAAAAATAACTAACTAACAAGGAACTTTACATTCAAAAACAGTTCTGACCTAGTGCTAATTGGACTGGGAATTCATCTGTTCCTGGAAAGTAATGTTTATAACAAATGTCTCCTGTGTTTTCCTCACATAGGATTCAATGTCTATAGGGAATCAATACCCTAAATTCAAAACATTAACTTTTTTTAAGAAGAACATAATCATATACATAAGATTACATATCATTTACATATCATATCCATATCATATCCATATATATCACATATATGCATAAATATATGTATATAAATGTGTGTATATATTCATTTGTGTGTGTGTTTTAAAAATATTTTGGGGGGTTGCTGGTGATGTGATAGAGCACTTGCCTAGCATGAGTGAGTCCCTTGGATTTACTTTCCAGCATGAAAATATTTCTTTATATTCTTCCAAAGTTTCATCTTTTGTCTATTTTTTTAACATTTTTTTTTGATCCAGGCAGACAGTGGGCACACAAAAACCATCTCTTGTACTCCAGGACAGGATAGGAATAGTTTTCCTTTGTAGCTTAAGTATTATCTGTAACTTCTTTGTATCTCTTTTGTGTTTATGACAGTATGTCAGAAATAAGAATAATTGCGGTTATAATACTTTCTCTAATAAAAATATTTTTACTCTTTTATATATTTATAAACTTTTAATCTTCAACTTTTACACAATAAATATTTAATTATTGGGTATAGAAAGACATATTTAAGCATTAGTATAAATGTGGAAGAAATAAATATTTTGCCACTGATAACTCATTTGAATTCTGCAAGTGACAAAGCAATGTCAAGAATGCAGGCTTTTAATTTTTCTTTATTTTGTAAGATGCTTAGGTAGAGCATGGTATCTCCACTCCTGGGAATAAGGCATTTTTCCCATGAGTTATATCTCAGGGAAGGACTTGACAGAGAAGATGCTCTTCCTTTTGGTGTTTACCAACCCAACTCCCTGAACAGAAAGCTTATTGTGCACAAGCTAAACAGAGGTCATGGAGAGGTGAGTTAAGTTCATGCAAAGGTAACTCATTCTGGAATAAATTAATCAAGGGATCTACAGGGAAGACTATACTGGGCCCAATAAGACTACCTATATCCTAGGACTATAATCAACTAACTAGTGGTTTCCCACTTCAGACACTGAGTGTTTGTATTTATACACATTCAAAATAACATGGACTAAGTGAAGTGTTCTTGAAAATACATTTAAACTTCTCATTAAAATACTAAATTTGCACATCTATCTTACTCAAGAGGGAATTTTAACTGCCTTATGGTAGAAATTATAGATGAGAGATCATTTTTGGTGAACACATTTCTAAAAATATCTTCCCCAAGCACAAATGTAGTTCATTAATAAGTGAGTGGAATAAAATTGAGTACCATGGTGCAGCTGTTATATTCATCAGCTGTTGAGAAAAGATAAGCTATAGGAAATATAAATTTAAACATAAGAAATAAAGAGGTATAGAATGGTAACGTACATTTAAAAAGATCTCTAAAAAATTCTTATTGTTTTTTAAAGTGCGCACAAAAAGACTTATTGGAAACACAGTAAGATATACCAAATGATAAATTTGACAAAACCATTTCTGAACTGATAATTTTTGTAAATTTGTTATAACAAGTCTTAATATTTTTAAAATATTTTTATACATCAAATAGGTTAATATGCCTTCTCCATATCATAACATTTACCATATTTATTTATAATTCCTATGTTTGAAATGGATTACATTGGTCCTCAACAAATCAATAATAACACAGCTCCTACCTTAAGGTGTTGATTATTTATGGAGAACTAAGGAAAATTCAGTCTAAGATCAGTACTTACAATTTTGTAAGTGGTCATTGTGTCCATGAGGACTTAAATTTTTTTCCAAAGGGAATTGGCGAGGCTTCCTTGTTTTTCCCATTGGTATCAGTGGTGGACTGATATCAAAGTGGTAAAAGGTACTTTTGATTTCTAAATTATAAATTATTTTAGGTCACTAAGCATACTTAGAATCTAATTTATTGGGCTTGCCAATGCCCTTTGATAGGGAAATAACACTTCATTGTTTAACTGAACAAAAAAAATTGGTAAAGAGTGTAAGTTTGTGTGAAGCAGAAAATCAGAGGTCATTATGATGCCACTCACATCCATTTCCACTTCCTAGAAGACTCACTCAATGCCTCTATTTTTTATTAAACAGATGAAAACAATAACACAAGCTTAGACATATAATCATTTATGCCATAGGATTTCATTTAAGGCATTTTTAACTCTGGTTTGTCTGCAAATTGACTGGCAAGGGACAAAGAAGTATGGCAAGATGAATTGAAACACACTGTGCTTCCTCCTGGAGATCTTTATAAACAAAATCAATGTCTTGAGAAATATTGAAATCCCACATACTTAAGTTCAAGAACTTCAGAGATAATCCATAAAGTATTCTGAACTCAATAAGAAGGAATTGTTCAAGTAAGTGTATTTAGAATAGATAACATTTACATTTTCTATAAAATATCCCTAGGCTTTCTATGAATGCTAGAAAATACTAACATTTATTTTCATTAACACATCTGATTTGGTGGCTATTTAAGATATGTATGCATTCTCAGAACTGAAATGCCTGTAAAATTCATTTTGTACCATCTACCTTATATAGATCTGTTTCTATAATCAAGATATCATTTTACAAAATAAGGATAATGATTTTTTTCTCCAGATACATTAATTAATGAGTACTGGAAAAATATGTTTACAGTTGCCAGTAGTTAAACAAAATATTTGCTAAAGGTAGATGATAGATTGGTAGATAGATAATAAATAATTATTATCTCTATTTTACATTATAGCACTTTTATAGTTATAATATGTGAATATTTTCCTAACAAATTATAAGTAATTGATTTTCTAAGAAACTAAAATTTATTCTACATAATTAAATTATAATCCCTAACTCATCTCATGTTCTTATTAGCCACTTAAAGATTTATTCAAGTACACAAAATCAGGATCAAATATGTATAGAATGATTTTAAATAGTCCTTAAAAATGAGGTTACACAACTATGTGAAGTGAAACAAATTACATTAATAATTATATAATAAATTAATATCATGTACACACAACACCTTTTCCTCTGTTGTCTTTCAGTTAGCTGGGGCATGCTGCATGGATTGCTTGGGTGTTTTTTATGATAGGAGCTACACTTGTATCTTCAAGCTGGATTAAAATATCGTATCATGCAGATAATCTTTGCATGCACTTTCAAAGTCTTAAACTCTGTGTACTTTTGAATACTATGTGTTCTTTTGGATGACTTACATCAATTAGGAAGAAGGTCTTAATTTTTTAATCAGTAAAATTTAAAAGTGTCTTCATTGCAAGATTATTAACAATTGATCTCAATCTGATAAAGCATTGAATATAATTTATTGGAAATACTAATTATAATAATATAAATATAGTAAAATAATATAAATCATAATTTTATTATCAATGCTTATCATAAATTGTGTCATTTTCCAGAACTTAAATTTTTTTAAAAAAATTTTCCCTGAGTATGAAAAATAGTAGTCTAAAATCTCCTTTCCTTACTAAATTTTCTACAAGCCGTTGTCAAATATTTTAACCATAAGTGCAATGTTACTTTATCCAATTATCTTGGAATGAGTCACACTCACAGATGTGATAGAGCCAGAAATCAATCATAGTGGCAAAAGTCATTAACACTGATTTTCTTTCTGCCACTGATTTGCTTGCTGCATTTTGCCTAGAACTTTCTAAACCCAATTAAATTTAGGCATTATCTATGCTACTGTTTTGTATTTTATGTTCCACTTTATCTCCCCAGCACCTAACCATGTGACTCAAAAATAACAACTACAATGTTTTAAAGCAGGAATTAAAAATGAAAGACTAGCTAGCCTAAAATCCACACAATAACATAACTGCTTTGTTCTGTAAGTGTCAATAAATGTTCTTATTTTTCTAAGTCTTAGAAGAATTACATTTTCAGACTTTTAGGTTATAACTTGAATGAAAACCAATCCAAAGATTCATTTCTTAATCCCAGTGTAACATAAGACTTTAAAAAGAAATAATGTAGATTTCATTCATCTAATTACTGAATGTGATATTAAATATTATGCATTATTCAACCCAAATTTGGCAAAATTAACTTTTTCCAAATAAATTCTGTTCACAAAGAAATACTAACTTTTATTTTATTATCCCCAGATAAACAAAATAAATTTATCAGCAAACCAATAAAGCAATAAGACAATGAGCACTTTGCTGTATCTTTAATAGGCCTTTTAATTATTCAAAACTTAATTGTTATTTGTCAACTGAAATATATTTCATTTTGGAAATGAGAAACCAGAAGATTAATTGTAGAACTCTGAACCTCCAGGCTTAGGTTATCATAAATTAAGAACTTGAAAGTCTACCTTGAAATACAGTCTTCAAAGAATAAGTCAACAAATAGGTGCCAGGCTAGATTTTCTTTCCAGGGTAACATATTCCTTGAACATTGCCAACTTTAAATTTTTCAAAAGTAAAGGACAAATAGGGAAGGGGGGAATGCCTCAAGAACAAAGAATCTATGGGACTATCTCTTGACAAGACCCATGAAGGTCGAGGTGAAACTAAATGCTAGTGGCACTAGTTGTCTCCTACTAGCTCAGAAGAGGGTATTCTTTAATAGCTCAGGCACACTGAAGTGACTTTTGAAGGTTATTGACCCCAATGCCCACATTAACATGGGATTGACTTGTAGATGAAGCCAAAATAGGATGACCACCAAGAAAGTTCCAGAGAGAACCAACTAAGGTCAAAAACTCCAGCCTACCCCCACCCCAGGGTGAAGGAGGAGTTGAACACCTGATTGGTGAAGGCTGCTGAAGGAGGAGCCTAATTTTCAAATCAACCATCATCAACAATAATAAATTTGGAGACAGCGTAGTCTCTTTTGTTGTTCTCTGCTAAGAGATGGCCCACTGTCTCTCTTGAGAGTGCTCTCTGCTTGAGCCTTACTTTCTTTTAGTTTACTTTCACTTACAATAAAATTCTCTTGCATGAATTCTGGTTTCTGATTTTAAATTTTATTTTGTCAGAACACAAGAACTAAGGTTTGGAGTTTCCGCTCCCTGGTTTCCTGTGACTCTGGGGCCCTAATCACCTTTGTTTCACTTCATAACTTAGTGATTCAATATTATAAGAGTTAGGCAAGAAGATCTAAGAGTGCTCAATTGCTAAAGCAAAGTTGTCACTCAGAGAGAAGGGCAACACTATTTCTGTCCCCAGCATCAGGGAGGTGGTCCAGAGAAGCAACTCATAAAATGGAAAGCTCTTAATTTCTTCACAAAGGAATCAAAATGCATTGGTGATGAAGTGTGGAGAAATACAAATCCAAGGCTAGTGTCATAAATGTTGTAGGTTTTGGTAAAAGGAAATGGGGGAGGAGATAATTTGAGGCATTGGTCACACAGAATAAACTGTTTCTCAGTTACTTTGTCTAAGAAAAGCAGAGAAAGAAGTGGGGAGTACACTGGGGTCAGAGAAAGATCTCAAACACTGATCTCAGGAATTAACTCTTTTATGGAGACTAAATTTGATTTGCTTTGACTATTGATACATTTATGACTGCTTGTTGTTGAAATCTGTAGAACCAGTTATTGTAAAATAAGAGACTAATGTCCCAACTAAGCGACTATACATAGCCAAATCCAAGATTATGGCCTACGTTAGTTTACTAGAGCTGCCATAATATAGTGCCAAATATTGGATGGCCAAAATAATAGAAATTTATTGTTATAATTATAGTTTTGGAGGCCAGAAGTACTGTTGTTTCCTTTGAGTGATGCAAGAGATAATCTTTCCTACATTTCTCACCTAGTTTCTGGGGGTTTACCATAGTCTCTGATTCCTTGTCTTGTAGAAGTGACACTCCAGTCCCTGTCTTCATCTTCACATGGTAGTCTCCCTGTATGCAGCTCTATCTCCAAATTTCTTTTGTTTATAAAGGCATCAGTCACAGTGGTTTAGGGGCCCCACCCTGTTTCGCTATTACTTCATCCAAATTTAAATTATTGCATTCCTAATGACACTATTCCAAATAAGTTCACATTCAGAGCTATGGGAGTTATTATATCTGCGTATGGATTTTAAGGGGACATAATACAATCCATATCAGCCTATATGAGTCACGACATCAGAAGTTTAATATGGTAGGGGGGCCCATAAGCTCTATTGAAATAACCCTGATGATTAGTTAGACAAATAAATAAAGTCATTACTAAATATCCAGGTTGCTATAAAGAATCATGCAAATTTCCATTTTACAATAATAGGAAAAATAATAGGGCATGTCAGAAAAGAAATTAGGCAATGGAATTTGCCTGTGAGACTGACCAGAAGTCAGATTTAACAATAAATTGTTTCAAAGTACTAATGTAAATATTATCAAAGAATCAAAGAAAATTATGATTGAAGAAGTCAAGGAAGAAATGAAGGAAATGTATAATCTAGTAGAAATGATCAATAGAGAGTGATATTAAAAAATAATTAAATGTGAAATCTAGAGAAAAAATTATAATAATTGAAATAGGAAGTTCATTGGAGGGAATCCACAGTAGATTTGAACTGACAGAAAAAATAATTAGCAAGTTTGAAGATAGATTGATATAAATGATTCAATCTGAAAAACAGAAAAATGGATGAAGCAATGAACTGAGTCTGAGAACTTTGACACTATTGACATATTCATAAGAACAATGGTAGGAAGAGAGGAAGAACAGGATAAATGAGCAGAAAACTATGAAAAGAATCAAGGAGTGAAAATTTTCCAGATTTATTGTTTTTTACAAAGCAAGTCTCCTGGAAACAAATTTGTTTAGTTTTGGATTATCTGGTAGCGTTTTCACTTTATCTTCAATTTTGAAAGACAGTTTTGCTGTATACAGGATTCTTGGTAGACTGTTTCTTTAAGCCCTTTGAATATGATGTTACAGTATTGCCTCAGGCTGACATTGTTTCTGATAAGAAGTAGATTGGGTTGATAATCTTATTAGAGTTCTCTAGTAAGGAATGAGTCTTTTCTTTCTTCTGCTTCAAAAAATTTCTCCTCGTTTTTGCTTTTAACCCAGTGTGTTAATCCATAACTGGATTATAACTATAGGCAATTAAGGTGTGACTGGAGCAGGTAAGGTGTGGCTGGAGGAAGTGGGTCCCCAAGTGCATGCCTTTGGGGTGTGTGTGCTGTCCCTGGTGAGCAGAGCTCCATCTCTCTCTGCTGCCTGGTGTGATGTGTTGGCTGCTTCCCCCCAACATACTCTTGCATTTTGATGTTTTGCTTCACCTCAAGCCCTAAGGAATGGACTATATACTGAGAACTCTGAAACTATGAGTCCCCAAACAAACTTTTCCTCTAGCAAAGTTGTTCTTTCAAGGTCTTGGATCATAGAACAGAAGCTGACTAAAACACTTCTTATATATATTTATCTGCAGTGCTTTTTATTATGACAGGAACTCTATTTATGATGTATCTCTAACACTTCTACTCTGTCACACAACATCCCTGCATAAATTGCTTCTTCAACACATACCTAGCACCAGCGTATTGCTGGGAAGCTAGTAGAGAAGACTTTCTTCTGGTACTCTACAGGGTAATACCAGCATAAGGTTTAGTTCTATATTTGCCATTTACCATTTGCTAATTTTGGAATGTCATTTATCCTTTCTGGATATCTAATAAAGTTGACAAAAAATTCTATATCTTCCTATATTGCTTTATTTTGATGATCAATGAAACAATATACGCTTTAGGTTTCTTCTTGGACCTGACACATTATAAACACTAAACAACTGTCTACCTACATTTTCCTTTCAACAGTAAGGATTTTGTAGCCATTCTCATGTGCTGATCTGACTGGATAGATTTGAATCCACAGAATGGACGATCCTGTATTTGATAATCTCCTTTCTGGTGTAAATACATGATGACCATTTTTGTTTTTACTCTTTATTCGTTGTCCATGAACAATTATACATCAACTATGAATAACAACAGAAACTTTTTTTGTTTTTGCAAAAGTAGGATGAATAACTTGGTTCAATTCTGACTGTTACTATTGATCTGTTGTCACTATAAAAATCATAATGATTAGTCATTGTTTACTTTTTCTGAATAGTAAACTCTTAAAAAATAAAAAATGTTGACCATAAAAAATACGTGGTTGAAAAAAAAGTGGTCAAATATAGTTGCAGATAAAAATTTTAAATAAATGATCAATTTTCTTGCTATGCATTTCTCACCTAAAGTTTAAACATTGTTTTACAAACATTAGATTTTTATGTCTGTTGTTATGGGAAAGTGTTTCTTCAATCTTTTAAGATATATACTAGATACTGATACTTAAGCAATTTCACTTTTGGAAACTAAACATATATGTATTTGCTAACCATTTTGTTGGAAGTAAAGTAATGCAGTTTGTAAGATCATGTAATTTGTAAGCATTAAAGACCAAGTCAGTCTGAATTAGAGGGAGAAAACATCAATTATTTCAAAGCCTAATTGGATCTTCCTTAATGAATAGACATGAGCCTAGAATCCTTATAAAATGAGTATATTATATTTTATAGGTTAATTATCTTTTTGACCTTGTAATTTGCTATTGACTGGCTTAGAAAACTTTGTTCTGATGTCATAGGAAGGTGAACTTCATTGCAGCACGCATCGAATAATCACAACCAAACTTTGTATACTGTTCACCTTTATTTGACTGGTATTGGATTGGGATTCCTTTAATTTCAAATTTTAGCACATAACACCTGTAAACTGTCTCAACACAGTAGGAGGGCAATTGTGTTTTATTATATCCCTTTTGACTTCTTGTCTCAGTTGCCTTTCCTCTCAATAAATGTTAGTTGATGGTAATTCCACCATTAAAGCCCTCTCAAATGGTAACATTCTTTATCCTATAATATTAATGGGGCACATCAAAACTATGACACATAACCCAGACGTTTTATTTCAGCAATTTTCTATCCTATTTACTTTAACTGGCACCCCTAGAGTTACAGTGCTTTATTGGCTTAGTTTAAATGTACTATTGTTACTTATGGGTTAAGCAGGTAGGATGATTGCATTAATAAAAATCGATAAGTAGGCAGGTTATCCTTCCTAATTTATTTCCATGGCAACAGACAAGCAACGGTGCCTTGTTTCTCAGGAGCAGAATGCAAATAATCAAATGTGCCTTACCCAGATGAATATATAACATGGTTTACTAATATAAATGTCTTGACATTGTGTATATTATTGAAGAGAAATACACATTAATACTGTATCTAAGTTGCATGATGGATATGCTCAGGAGAACTAAAAAAATGAGAACATTTCTCTGAAACATCAAAATTGTTCATTAAAGTAATGTATTTTAAATAGTGTGTACAAAGAACAATTTAGTCCTCTGACATTCATATTGTTTATTTTGGGAGGTGCTTAAATCAGAAAAATGTGTAATCCATGATTATTTTGACATCTCAGAAAATAATGGGTCCTACACAAGAGTTCAATTAAGCAATAATCCCTGGGAAAATGGTCATTACTAGCAGTTAATGATTGGTTTGTTAGTTAATGGCCCAAGGCAAAGCTGAGGGCAGTTAAGAATCTAACAAACGAGTTGTGAATTGTTGGGATGGTTTGTGAATTGTAGTACTGAGGAATTTTAACGGCTTTTTCCCCTGGTCATAAACCTTCAATGGTTTATGATACAATAATGTGCTTTGTAAGACTTGTTATTATATAGGACAGTCCCTGAAACACTGATATTTGCAGTAAACCGGTAGTTGATTTTCTAATGCATGATACTGAAAATTTGTAGGTGTGATTGTTTTTCCAAGAATATAGGCATATACACCCATATACTGTTTATTTGTTCAAAATTGGTGAGATGGTAAGCCAATCTTTTAATGGTTTTTAAGGTTACAAGTATTACTTGGATTCCTATTAGTGATAATTATATATTTTCTTAAGGTTTCTTGGCTGGCAAGTTTTGACCTGTGATATTACTTTATCTTGAAAATCACAGAGTTTTTAAACTTTAAAGGTTTTGAGATTACAGAGTGGAATCCTGAGTTTTCTACACCCCGAAAGCTCCCAAAGGAAGAAAAATACTTGTGGCTACTCTGGTGTGCACCCTTGTGCTCGTGTGTCCAAGAACATTTTAACAAAATAAATGTACTATAATCAGAATTCCTTCATCTAGCATAAAATATATCCTATCACTTCTCTTTTTAATTTTTAGATAATTAGACTTCATTATTCTGGGTACTTGCTTCACAGAATTTCTTGTAATGAAACCATAATAGTTCTGGAATACAGGAAAGCTTCATTTACTTTTAGAAATATGAATTTACATTTAGCTTCAATTAAGTCCATATCTACATCACTGACAACCATAACTGGACAACTGATCAACCAATAGGGAGATCACTCAAGCCCATAATTTGGCTCTTCAGCTGTAGTTTTGAAAAAAAAATTAATTGTAGTTATACAATTAATTGATCAAAATACCTTTTTCCTCCTCTTCCTCTTCCTCCCCACCCCTCCCTCTCTTCCTTGTTTTTCTTTCTTCTTCTTCATTTTTAAGTTATCACCTGGAATTCAGAATTGACTTCAATTAGGTTTTGTGGAAGATGAATTCATCTGGTTCTATATACATATAGTAGGCACATCTGTGCACGGTGAAACTATAGCATCTTATTAAAATGTGCTACTAATTTTCTATAAGGATTTCCCTTTGTGCAAATAGCATCCTGTGGGAGAATTTCTTTTGATGGAAATCAAAAAGCATCAGTCTCTTCCTGTCTGTGTTCCTCTCTCTCATCTCCCCTTTCCTGTGCACATGCACACAAATATTCCCATACACCCACAGTTTCACCCAGGAACTCTTTGATGTGAGAGAGATGTTGTTTTCTTTACTTTACATATAAGTAAAATAAGAATCACACAAGCTAAATGGCCTATCCAATAAGGCATAGGAAAAGTTAGCAGAGGTGGTATTCAAAACAATAATGTACATTTAAATCATATATTTGTTCATATTATATATAAGCATCTAAGGAGAAAAGAACAACTTACTGGCAAAACTTGTTATTAAAATCAATGTACTTGGGGGCTGAAGTGCTGTCTTGGCAGTTAAGGTGCTTGCCTGACATGCACGAGTATGCAGGTTCGAACCCTAGCACCACATACACAATGAAATGTCAGAGCAATGAAAGTCACATAAAAAACTGAACAAAACTGATTCTCTATCTCTCTCTCTCTCTCTCACTACCTTTCTCTCTTTGATAAAAAGAAACATTTTAAAAAATATTATTATAACTTGATGCTAATATTTTAAAATTCAGAACCAATGATTGCATTATTAGAATACTCACCTATCTAATATATCAGTATTAATTATTTTTGTCTCCTAAGAATATTATAATTTTCAGAATAATCTAAAGACAAGAAGAACCTCTAGATTCTCCATGATACATTTCAACTTCAGTTTCTAATAGAGATCAACTAAGGCCCAATACACCTGCCTATTATCTGGTCAGATCGGACCCCAGAGGGTGACCTATCTAACCATGCACAGTGTTGACATCCACCTCATACCCATGTACAGAAGCAAAGTCTTTGGTACTTAAGAATTCCTCAATTTATGCTGCTTTCTAATCTTGTTCCTGATTACTAAACCTATCTATTATTCATTTGGTACTTTTGTTTCTTATAATGCCTATTTGTTTTCGGAACAAACCAAATACTTGACATTAGATAAAGAATTGATGATACGTAAATAATGACTATTAGCTTAATAAAGACATGCTGTCAGCAGAATATCTTCTTTCTCTTTCTAACTTAATTGGGAATGCAGTGCAGTGTGTACATTATGTTGCTCCAATTAATTCAAATCATTCCTAATTGGGATCTCTTAAATGACTCCCTCCTGGGTCTAGAGAGGAAATTGAATCAAGCATTAAATCAGGAAGTCAGCTCGATCTTTGAATATATTGGTTATTCATAATCAAATATGCTGATGTTGATGTTACTGAAAATTAAGGAAATTTCTTTACTTGTACTTTTTAATTAGAAAGTACTAGTTAGTTGAAATTATGGTTAACGGTGGTAAAAAACCAATGAAATAATAAACACATATTGATTACTATGGACAAATGAATTACTTACTTGGATTTTTGAGGATAGGGAATTAGTGATTGAAATGCAAACCTAGAAACAGTAGGAGATGATTTAACTACATGAGTAAAAATAGAGCTCATTATTGTGAATGATAGTGCCAGAGATCGTGATAAGGAACAGGCAGTATATGGAGAAAACATATATAATGGGAAAAGTAGCTTAATGTTGAAATAGTAATAATAATTACATGAAAAAAGAGCAATAGATTTCCAGGGGAACTAAAGAGGGTAAAGAAGAAATAAGGGAAGTTGCATAGTTCATGATCTAGAGTCTTACTAATTTATTGCTCAGAGCACACATGGGAAAATTAAATTATCTTCTAGGGACCATAGTTAGAGAAGGCATTGAGGAAAATAAAGGGTCCAGAACTGATGTCTTGTAAAAGATAGGTAAAGGACCTGTAATTATTTCAAAACAGATTAGGATGGGAAGACAATTTAAAAATACTTGATTTGGAAAGAGAATTACACTTACATTAGTTTCCCCTAGAGCTTGGTTAGAAAAAATATATAGGAATTAAATAGAGGTAAATTTAGCTCAGTGTAAAGATACTATTTTTACCATTAGTAACACCATCTCAAGCAGATTTTTGTAGAAGCTTAATGATGTTGGATGCAATAAACATGAGATATTAAACTAAATAATCTCTTGGATCCCTACTGATTTCTCCATGTACTGCCTTAAGTACTGAGATCTTGTCCTGTTGGTAGAGATATTTTGAGAAGTCCTGAGCCATGTTGGGGAGTTTTAAGCAGACCAATTATTTCAGCATAGCTATTAAATTCCTGGATATGCTAAAGACTTGGGTGAGAAGGGAGGGGGTAAACTGAGGCACAGCAGATGATATTTGCACCAAATATATTTATGATCTCAGGCATCCTTAGTGAAAACATTTATTCACACTGTGACTATTTCTGTTGGCGTATATGGTATCAATGAAATATTGGTTGAAATTTGAACAGTATTCCTAAACATGCCACTGCTTTCACATCTGAGGATGTGCAGAGACTTGCTAGTTCTTCATCAGAATTGTGACTAGACACAGTTTGTCTGTATTTCCCAGAATCTGTTGACGTTAGATGGGACATGTGACTAAGTTCTAGTCAATAGGAAGATAGAAAAGGAGCGTGTCGCCCTCAGTCCTAGCCCATTGATTCTGCCGACACCACCCCTTCTACTTGTAGTCATACTGGCTAGATGCATGGTCCATGGCTTAGAAGCCAAGTGTCAAAGGCAGTTTATTTGGAAAACAAACCACACACCTGTGCATTCATGTGACCCAGAAATAAAGTTCAGAGTGATTAAGTCAATAATGTCTTGGAGTTTTGATAAGTGGTGTTTTGCTGACTAATATGGAAATTACTAAGAATGTGATATTGCCAACTGAAGCCTAAATGATAAGATTGATGTAATCACTGGGGTGCAGATTACAAGGAAAGTGATACTGTAGAATGGAAAGATGGATATCCATATTACGTGGCGACAAAATATTTGGTAAATAAATGGCCTTTAGTAACCTTTACAATGGATCAAGTGTATTCTCAGAAGAGATGTACATATTACACTATTTGATGGAATTTTTGGCATTGGATAAAATAATAACCTCTGGAGCAGAATTAATAATTAATTGACTAGGTTGTGATGAGTTTTGATAACTTATAACCTCGGTTGGAAATGAATTTATTTAATCATAAATCAGCATTTTAAAGCATGACTATGGTTAGCAGTTGGTTGAAATAACTCCAGGAAAATTGACTAGTCAATTCAGGTGATCTGGCATGAACCAACTGTTTTTTATCACATAACTAAATTTTTGCTTCAAAAGAATAATAAATTAATTTCCTCTCTTTTAAGCAACTGATATTTTGGGGTTTGTACGTGAAAGCATGTAGCACTGCATGGGACTGTGTTCTTCATTCAGAAGTCACAGTTACCTGCAGCTTATTCAATGCTGTACTGAGTGATATAGAATCCTTTCACAGCCCTGTAATCTGAGCAACCCAAGGATCTTGTCTGGTAAGTGGTGTTTCTCTGGGTTCCAGTAGGAACTTTATCACCTGAGACATTATATGTGTGCAGTGAAGTAAAAGTATGATTATCAAAATCCAAGTTTAGTAATAAAATCAACATCCAGTAGTACAGAGTTAGAAAGTTGGTATTATAATCATCATCATCATCATCATCATTATTATAACAACTAAGAGGATCATAACACTTCAATGCCATGAGTACTGTGCTCTTAGATTAATCAAGGGCAAGTTGGAGTAACTTCAAACAACTATAAAGTACAAAAGGATGTCAGTGCTTGCAGTACCAAACATAATTCATGGACAACTAAACTAAACAATACACCTTAAAATAATCACTGAGAAATTTGATAACATTACACTATAAAGGCAGAATCAAAGAATTTTCAAGTTCAAATTTATCTCTCTGGCCGTGGTCTTGTAAGTTATGACAACGAACCCACTTAGTGAGGAATCACAGCAAACCTGATCATAGAGCCAAGCTGAACATAAGAGCAGAGATTTTTGGTGGTTTTCCTGTTCTAATCTTTACGACTATCTCCTTTCAGTTTGAAAATCCTTATCTGACACCTTCACCTCTCAAAGTGAAGTCATCACATTTTTTAAACACTCCCTCCCTTCCTATAACCACCCATTGGAGGAGTATGCTCTAAGCATAGAGCTTGTATCTGCTGCCACTCTCCCGAAGGATTCATGTGCGGACCTGTTATCACTGGAAGCACACACTTTTTCCACTGCATGAAGCAGGACAGAGCCCCTGCTGACGTTTTCTCTGGTGGAGTCTGATCTTAGTGATAGCAGTCTTCTCTTTCCTGCTTACTGCTTATTTCCAGACCTAACCTGTCATCTTGGATGTTTCACCTGTTTTCTGGTGGGTGTTTAGTAAATTTGCAGAGTCTCATTACGAAACGCTTGTTCAACTGCTTTTAAGCATGCGATCACTCACTCAGGCACCATTCCATGCCTTAGGTAACCTTGTATAGCAATGCTTCCAATGTTCCCCTTAACTTTTCTCACAAAAGTGGCCATGTTTATAGTCACTGAATACTGAGGATCTTCTCTCATGCTCCCCGTGAATAACATGTAGATTGCACATAAAACCATGATAACAGACAATAATAAGTTCTTTACTTCCTGGTGATAACTGTGCAAATGTGTGTAAATATCTTCTGGATCACATTGGGGGTGCTCTACCTGTACGATTATATTCAAATAAAATTCCTGAAAGTCTCTGTGGATCTTCCTGGATCCACCATGGCATGCTCTGCTTCCTGAAAAATGCTGCTTGATTGCTGCAGCACAGCACAGTTCCCCTTGTGGCCTTAGGCTGGCCCAGTTCTCCTCACATTTTTGTTCATAATTCTCAAGAATATCTGTAGAACATGCTGGGGATGCAACATCCTGAGGCATAGGTTCTCTTTTACAGCAGCCAAACCCGCCCTCCCAATAGTGCATCCTTCAGTACAATAGCCCAGTGAGTCATGTGACTTTGCTGCCTATCTGGAAGTAATAAATATGCTTCATATGATTCGTTGCTTACATGGGTGTTCTGTCTCACTGGATTCAAATGAGTTGGTAATCAGTGCACCATCACCCAGATTCACACTTCATTTTCAGAGCTCCAAAGCAACTGTGCCACTTTGAACCTGAGCCCATGCAAAGGTGTCTGTGGCAAGGGATCTCTTTAGGCTGCTGGGGTGAATGGTGACTCTGTCCTAGACTTTCATAGTAAAGCAGTGTTTGTTTGTTTGTTTGTTTGTTTGTTTTTGTGTGTGTGAGTGTGTGTTTAATTAAGTTCTTCAAATGTAGACATTGTAAAAAGGGTCTCTCTATTAATATATCTGTCTTTCATTCTGACTCCCAGAGATCAACCCTTCTCCCCAGTGTCCTAAAATTTTCAGGTCAGCCTCTTCCATCTGATTCTCCAAATCAGAATCAAACTGAAGTCTTGAGTTCCCTGTTGAAACTTTCAAGATATGAAGAAACCATTGAAATGGTCAGTGGGTAGAAATGAAGAGTTTAACTTCTGTTTATTTGGGTTACAGTGTTTACTTGAGGTAGATGTTAGCTCAGTGACTGAAAATCAAGCTGTACTTTGAATATGTCTTTGCTTAATGTTGTAGAATTGCATTTTCAATGACAGAGAGAGGTTTATAGAGAAAAAGAACCATGTCTAATGGGTATTGAAATGCAATTTCACAGACATTCTTGGAACAGTTCCTCTAATAATATTACTTTCCACTTAACTAATTTATTTGCTAAATGTGAAGTTAGCATGAAAACTAAAATCAGAAAAATAAAAAAATATCTAGTCCATTTCCATATATAACACATTAATGAAAGAAAACAAATATACACATTCACATAAAAACAACCTTGCATCTTTTGACGAAAAATGGATTTTAATCAACATATGATTGTCATGAACAGAAAACTGGAGCTGCATTTTGACAGAATATTCTAAAATGTTGATCAGCTCCACAGCATATCTTGTAAGGATTTGTTTTAAGATGTTGGTGATTGGAAGAGAGATAAATTTCCTAAAAGACACTTCCTACAATATATAGGTGACATATTCATATATATAACCCTTTTTATCACAAATGGAAAATAAAAATAGTATGTATTTTAATACAGCGAAAATACTAGTATCTCTATAATTCCACTTCTAGGGATAAAACCAAAAGCAAAATAACAAATTAACCCCAAACACCCAAGGCATTTTTAAGAGTTTTAAGTAAAATATTCTCAGTATTAGTCAGTAGATTTTTTTTGAATAACCATATTATTTTGAGTCAGGGAAAAATATTAGAAAAAGATTTAGACTTGGAAAATAATGGACCCTCCTTTTTTTCTCCTCTAATCATATGAGTTTCCTATGTTGCAACACTAGTAGGATGATACTAATGACAAATTAATAAGAGAAGTGTACCTATTATCAATTCAGCTAAATATGTTCCATGAAATAAGTGGGAGGGGATGATCAACTAGGCCATTTATAGTATAGGTTATGTGTTCAATGGAAGTAATGCTTTGTCTGTGTACCCAAGGAACCAAAGTACTGGTAAGAAATGAATGCTTTGCAATATATAAAACTCAAACAAACAGCAACTTTGTTTTCCTTATCCACAACTCTGTAAATATTCACTTTCAGCCTCTATTTCCACATAATTTGATTTGAAAGAATTTCATTGGTCCTCTAATCAATCTATTTGCTTACATAAGAAATGTATTTTCCTCCATTGCCAATAGGGTATTGAATCATCTCTTATTGAATATGTTGATTGATTACCACACAAGATAATATATTTAATTATAAGATGTAAAAATTCATCAACATTCCTATATTTGTTATTACACTAATCATCTACTACTCCAGATTTTAGTTCCTGTGTTATTGTAATCTCCTAATATCAACATTTAAAATGCATCTTTTTACTAGAGAGAGTAAAAGCTTTACTGTTATACAACCTGGGTATTCTTTCACAAATATATCCAAAGCTTGTTTTTTCTCTTTTAAAATGCATTATACTATTAATATGAATGACATTGAATTTATTCTCTACTAAGATCTCTATCCCTTTTTTATAAGTCAGGTTTTGTTCTCTATAACTACTTTATACTACACTTGGAAATTCATTACTAATTATGCTTAGGGGTGCTTTTAAATTACAGTTTTGATGGAGAGATCACCCAAAGTCTTGTTTCTAATATGCTTTGATGTCAACCATCTGTCAAAGTTTTGTGCCCATCATATAATTGATAATCAAAGTGAATGTATTCCTCCAACAGAAAGATGAAATTTTAAGTTTTAAGTTTTGATCAACTAATCAAGAATCAGCCAAACTATATTGTAATCTAAGCTAAATTTCACTTTGCACAGAGACACATAGTTGATTAAAGGAAAAAGAAATTTAGAAACCACTTAATCAAATACCAAAGTTTAGGCTTATGGAATGTGAGTCTCAGAAATGAAATGGCTTTCTTAATAAAGCTAAAGCTTTGTTGAAGAAAGTTATATTGTATTTATTTTTTGTGGTGCCCTCTACTTCAGGGGTAAATCCCATATCCATAAACCAGATTCATGAATTATACTAATTAGTTACAGTCACTTATTAAGTTCCATTCACTTATCTAGATTACAGATAGTACAGCTAATACAATCTATTGCCATCATAATCCCTTTTCACGAAGAAATGAGTGATGCACATACCTTATTTTCACCTGTCAATTACCTTAACATTTCTTGATGAAAATGTAACATTTCCCTCTGTTCAGCATTAGTGGAGGAAATGCAAGGGTATTGCTATAACATTTTTGTCATTTAGAATTTGAAAATAAATGAATGAACTCTGGCATCTATCTCAATCTCAGAACATTCTGGCCTTAGAAACAGTTTTATCACAGTATTGGCTGTTGGCTTAGTTGTTGGAATAATTGTTTTGTTAAAGTTGAAAGAAGCATCAAAGAAAGTTCATGATATATTGATCTGTTTTCCTGGATGTCTTGAAATAAGAGAATTGGTACCAATTCTCCATGCATGTATTGATTTTTATATAAAAGGGCTTGAAAGAGGGGCAGTTGAATACTGTGGAAAGTGGCTAAAATGTTTCCTGATAAACCTTATGAGATTTTCACAGGGTCAGTTTTATTTAAATGCTGTATTCTTCTTTTTATTATTTTTCAAAGAAAAGTAAGAACTAATTAAACTCAAGCACCTCTCTTTATGCTTGTGAAACTGTGTGTTCAGCAATCTTAATGGTTCAATGCAAAGAAATTCCTAAATTGAACACTCTGATGCTCAAGAATTCAAGTTACATAGCTAGTATCTAACTCTCCTAAAAGTTTAAAGTTAATTAAAAATTTTAATGAATGTTCTTCTACTAAGAAAACTTGAAAACACCATGTCCATGGTTCTTTCACCTGAGTCTTCACATCACTTGGAATGTAAATCTTGCAGCACTATATCCTCAATGTACACAGGGAAAACATGTAGAGTGATCATTATCTCATTTTCTAAACAATTAGAACATAGTGGCTGTTTCTCAGGAGCTGTTTTCAGAAAACACCCTTAATTAGATGAATAGAAATAAATAAAATTCACGTTTCCATCTCACTATCAATTTTTAGGAGACTTTCAAGAAGTATTTTTTTAATTGGTGCATTATAGCTTTACATAATGAAGGTATTTGTTGTTACACTTGCATAAACTACCTTTTTCATAGAAATATTTGAAGTGTAATGGAGTGGTCAAAAGTTCACACAGTAAATGTAAATACAGGAAATATAATTACAGTCTAGTAGAAATTAGCAATTGTCTGGCAGATGAAACTGTCATTGTCATTGCTGTTAAAGATGTCATTATTTTTTTGGAAGTCATTTTTTTTGTAAGTTCCAAACAGCAAACTGTAATTTCCCCTTAATTTATTTTATAGTTGCTTTTCTAGAGCATCCGTATAACCTTAAGAAGTACAAAAATATTCGTATTCATAAGAAAAAGATATTTTGGTTCTAGATTCAAATGCTATGAATTATCTCTTCACCCCACTTTACCTGAGTGACTGAAAAGAAAGCAAAGTGTTGTAGGGGTTAGGGATATTTTTCTTCATTTTTTATGGTGGTTATACACCCTGATGAACACCTGATATCTCAGGCATCCTCCTAGGAAATTTGTGACAATTCTCAAAACATTTTTGCAATCAAAATAGTCTCCTAAATTTCTAAAATGCTAATTTTGTGTGATTCTCCTTTTCATAAAACCATTGCTTATATTCTATGATATAGGTGTGATACTACATGTTAATGTGAATGCTGAAAACAGAGGCAGCTGCTGTCATCAGATCGCAGAACTGAGAACTTGAATTAGAAGTAACAGAGAGGAAACTTTCAGCTTAAGAAAAATCATCCCCAGAAAAGGGGTGTTCCTGATCAGCAGACATGTGTAACAAAAATTAATCATAATCACCTAACAGTAATTTGACATAAAGAAATTCTTCCAATGATTAATTAATTGGAATATCCAAATATCCGAGGACCAATTAGTATAATTCATTTTACCAATTTAGCAAATTATTATATCACTAGTACATGAAACTATGTCTTAGCAATGTATGCTTTTAAGACATCACTCAGTTATCACTTTATTTTGATAATAAAGCAATTACATGTATTTAGGGGTATTATTCATATCACACAGGCAAGGATTTTATAAATGGCAAATGTTTCAAATCCATTATATTTTTATCCTCACCTACCTACTCTTTTCTGTGAAAGTTTTGATTTGCAAATATATAAGTATATCCTTGATGATAATCTGTCTGATTATTTTATGTGGAATTCCTAAATTTAGCTACAGATTGATTGCACAGACCACTAACATTTCAGTTAAATTATTATTTATTATTATTCCTTCCTTTCCTATTCTTGGTAATTATTTATATGCATTTTTTTTATCTCATGTACCTTTAGGGATGGTAACTGAGGAATGTAACCATGTCTAATTCATTGAAAATCATATTTGCTAAAATCTGTGGCTCCTTGTCATACACTCATGAATGCTCAGTGAATGGATCTTGCTTTACTCATTAATACTTGAAACTTGATCCTGAAGCATATCTGGTAGAGACTATGTCTATGTCTATCTGTTAAGAACATAACTGCCAGATCTGGCAAACCATGCAGGGAGGGGACGAGCAAATAAAACTTCAACTTGAATGATCACCATTATTCATATAAAATAATCAGCCAATTGCTCCTCTTCTTCTCATTACATGTGTGGTTGTCATGACACTGGACTAGTCAATGGACCCTTTTAAATGAATTTACAGGTCAATTACAGCAAGTATCTGATACTTGCTAGAACTGATTATGTCATCAGATATATTTAGCTGGGCCAACACAGCCTGTGTTTTTGATGTCAGACCACTGAAAAATGGAAAGGAGAATTAAAAGAATCAGGAACCCTAAATGATCAATAACTCCTTTCCCTTTTTCTTTGATAATTCCTCTTTCTGCTTCTTGCATTCCATTCATATATTTCTTTCTCTCTCCTGTTTCTTCGTAAGACTGAGAGATATGACACACAGTATTCGAGAATCATAGCAAGGCCATGCCAGAGTTTGTGGCTGTGTGCAAAGGTGCCCATTTGTCTGCTCTGCAAGCACACCTACACTTATGTAAAAGGTGGATTATTTCATTTCCTAAGTATTGTAAATATCACTTTTTATCCTAAGATGCTAGCAACTGAGAAAGTAAACAAGTATCACTGAGATCATAGTTATTTTCCTCCTCCTCAAAAAATAAAATAAATAAAAGTTAAAGAAAACAATACTGTAGTGAAATAAGAAAGAGCCCAGGAAGGGCAATGAAAGAAAGTTGGTTGTATTTTTCCTTGTTTGCTTCTTGTCTGTTAAAATGCCCAAATGAAGTAATTTTAGTGTCTTTCCTAATGTGGAAAGGATGATCAAACCCTTCTTGTTTTAGCCACTGTGTCTTTCGCCTGCCATTCCTGGAACTTTGCACATGCTAAGTATAAGTAAAAAATGGGATATCTGTTGAAATAAATTGCTTTCAGAGTATATATCTTCTATACGGTATGCTGAGAACACATGTGTTTGAGAAACTGAAAGATGGGCTGTCTGACAAAGACTTCTATAATATCATTTTTAATAAAGAAACAAAAAAGCAATTTTAGAAAACAGAAAAATATAATTTTAATTCATATTACTTTAATAGCTGAAGACCAGAGGCAAAATAAACCAAACAGAAACAGAAAATAGTACATATGGGTAAAATGACTGTGATAATGTTACTAAGGAAACATAACTTTTGACTTTAATAACTTTAACGTGATTCAGTTTTCAATTTTAACATTATAATGACTCACAATCCTAATTATCACTTTTTTCTGCATATCACGTTCTCTCTTCTTAGGGCTGTTTGTAGCACTATTTCCTGGTTAGCACATTTATTTTATTTTTGTCTCTTTTAAAAACATGCAAACAAGATTTCAGTGTAATAATTTTCCAGCTGTATTTTGCATCTTTGTTAAAAAGAAAACATTTAGAAAGAACGCTAAAACTCTCAAACATTTCACATCTTAAAAGTATTTAGGAAGTTATTTCCTCACTTTTTCATATGTGTGCATAATTCATCTTAACTAGCCAACATCGTCAAAATAGTAAAATATATTAAAGAATTTGTATGCCACTGAGTTCGTTTCACTAAAACATAGTCATTGTTTGCAAAGAATACACACCTAGATTATCTGTGCCTCAGGAAATACTCACATGGATTTTTTGAAACCAGAATAATCATTTAATCTCCAATTTGTCTCCAAAATATTTTAACTAATGTTTATGCATGTTTTCCTTCTTACAATAATAGGTAGAAGAGCTCTATACGTTTTTACTTAAATAACAACAGTATATATTAATTCAAAATCTTACACAGAGCCTCGTTTATGAAAAAAGATCACTGTGAAGTTGTTCTGAAAGGCTCAGAGAATGGTGTTCTGTTACATAAATTTCTACTTTTTCTGTAGCAACTTGTGAGGATCTAAAATTGACCCAACGTTCCAAAAGACCTTATTGGAAAATCAGAGTAAGGTGCCAAACTTAAAAGCATTTTGCATTTTCTTGACTTGTAAAACAGGAAAACAAGCTTTACTTTCCAACCAGTTCATCAGCCTCCTCAGCAGCCAGTCATGTCTGCAAGACTCTGGCATGGCTCTCACTGCATTGCAGAGTCTACTCTTCATAGGCTGCTCACCAGCTGGCTGGGCCCCTTCATAAATCCAGAGACTGTAATTGTAATTTTTTTATTAGTGCATTATAGCTTTACATAATGATGGGATTAGTTGTCACATATTCCTAGATGCACACGAATCAACAATACAGTTTGTTCAATGTCCCCCTAAACACTTCTATCTCCCTCCTCCTGTCCCCTGATCCCTGCCTTTCTTTTGTGTCCTACATTATTCCTACAAAAACCAAATACTATGACATAATTCTTATACCTATGAAGAACATTACATAGATATATAAATATAGATATAGATTTAGATAGATATAGATATAGATATATAGATATATAGATATAGATAGATAGATATATAGATATAGATAGATACATATACATACACAGTGACATTTATAACTGCTTGAAATATACCTTACTTTACCTCAGTTCCACATTCTCCCTTCTCCTCCCTTCCTATCATCCTTTTTATTCTTCATAATATTTGACAATAAGATTAAACACTTATGTTTTTGCAGCATAGCTTGTTCAAATATCTTATGAAGTATCTTGCAACTGTATCTCATAAATATTAACATTTGACATTTTTGTTCTGTGGATCTAATGCATGAGTTTGTCTACTTTGCTCCCGAATCTGGGTTTAGGTCCAGCTTCCACAAATGAGGGATAACATTTAGCCCTTGACTCTCTCAGTTTGGCTAACTTCACTCAGCATGATTTCTTCCAGTGCCATCCATTTTCATTCAATAAATGAAATATCATTGTTTCTAAGAGTTGAGTAGAACTCTTTTGTATATATACACCACCCATTCACCCTGTGAGGGGCATCTGGGTTGGTTCCATAATTTAGCTATTGTAAAATGTGTTGCTATGAACATGGATTTTGCTGTGACACTGTAACATGCTGATTCTAACTCCTCTGGGAAAATACCCAGAAGAGGGATAGCTGAGTCTGATGGTGAATACAACCCAAAATTTTTGAGGAGTCTCTACATTGCTTTCCAGAGCAGCTGGACCAGTATGCAATTCCACCAAAAATATGCTAGTATTCCTATCTCCCCACAACCCCTACAGCATTTGTTATTGTAAGTATTGTATTCTTCATCTTTGCCAGTCTGAGTGGAGTGAGGTGAAATTTTAATGTAGATTTGATTTGCATTTCTCTGATTGCCAGTGATTTAGAACATTTTCTCATGTATTTATTGCCTTGCTTGTGTATTCATTGAACTCCTCTGTTGAGAAGTTTCTGTTTAGCTCTTTTATTGATTGGGACATTTATTGTTTTTTGAGTTCTTTGTAAATTTTGGATATTAGTCCCCAATCAGAAGGATCACAGGCCACGATTCACTCCCATTCTGTAGGTTTTCTCTTGTCTGTTTTGACTATTTCCTTGGCTATACATAAACTTTTTAGTTTAATAGCATTCCACTCACTAAATTTTGACTGTAAATCTTTCACTTTAGGAATCTTGATGAGGAAGTCATTGCCAACTCCCACATGCTGAACTGATGGTCCTAACTTTTCTTCTAGCAGTTGTATGGTAGCTGGTTTAGTTCCTAATTCCTTGATCCATTTAGATTTGATTTTTGTGCAAGGTGAAAGATAAGGATCTAATTTCAATTTTCTGCGAATGGCTGTCCAGTCTGTCCAGCACCATTCCTTGAATAGGCTGGCTGTCCTCCATGTTATATTTTGACTGCATTTGTCAAATTTCAGATGTTTAAAGATTTGTGGGTTTGTCTCAGAGTCTTCTATTCTATTCCTTTGGTCTTCATTCCTTTTTATGATACCAGTACCATGTTGTTTTTATGTTTTATTTTTTATTTTATTTTATTTTATTTTTTATTAGATGGATATAGAGATACAGTTGAGAGGAAAACATTATCAAACA